>JAKSZT010054129.1:1214322-1250576 GCA_026826555.1 Tolypeutes matacus
ACAAAAAAAAAAAAAAAAAAAAAAAAAAAAAAAAAAACAAAAAAACAAAACACACAATATTGAAGGAAACAGGAAAGAATGGCCCATTAACAGGGGAAAATTAAATTGAAGGAAAGTATTCTGGAGGAAGCTGGGTCTCAGGAATTACTATTCAAGGAACTTAGAACAACTCTCACATATAGGATCAGTTAACAAAATAAAATGATGGACAAATGACTAAAGGAATTCAGGGAAACATTATATGAACAAAAGGAAAATTTAAACAATGAAATAGAAATTATAAAGAACAACCAAATTGTAATTCCAGCAGTCAAAAGTACAATAACTGATGTGAAAAATTCAATAGAGGGGTAGAAATGCAGATTGGGGGAGAAAAAGAAATGATCAATGAACTCAAAAATAAGAACATTGAAATTGCCCAGGTTGTGAAGCAGAAAGAAAAAGAATGTAAAAAAAATGAACAGAATGTGAGGAACATGACTCAATTATTTGTTGTTTACAGGAGACTCACCTTAAAGTCAAAACCATAAGGTGGTGACATCATTTACATGGCAATTTGAGACATCCACTGAGGAATCTGCCCCACAAAGTCAGTGAATAAAAGGACAAATCAGATTTGCTTAAAACTCCGGAGGACAGTAAGAGACTAGAGAAGAACTTGTCAAATCCTGAATTGAAGAAAGAAAAAAAATTAGGTGGAGATTGTAGTCCAGAATATTTGTCCCTCTACTTCCACCTCCTGCATTCCCACAGAACTTGGTGGTCCATAAGAGAAAGAGTGGCCAAGATCCCTCCAACCCACTGTGGTCACATACATTAGATTCACTTGTAGAGTGTTAGAAATGCACACATATCCAGGCTTTGAGTCCCATGTCCACAGAGATCCAGAGTGCAACACAAGCTGCTTGGGAGTGTTGCATGCAATGTCCCATGGGTAGGAGGGTGAAAGTAGCCTCAGATGGCAAGTGGTGCATTCACTGAAAACAGTTTCTGTTGGCTGGACCACCTAAATGCAAAATGCCCATTTCTGGAATGGCATACCTTTCTGGACTGGCCTTATTTGGTTCCCCTTGGGGGGTGGATACCCTAACAGGGAAGAAACCAGAGGCAGAAAAGCTGCAGAAAGAGAGAAAAATAAAAGAGGGTTAAATTGAACAGTTGCAAGATAGAAGGCTCCCAAAACTGAAAAGTACAAGGAAAATGGGGCACTGAGTGAGTGACAGAATTTAAACAAATCATAGGTGCTAGGGAGAAACGTCTGCTCTAAAAAAAACATAAAAGATCAAAATTATTGGAGAAGGTTAGAGGAAAGGAAGCTTTCAAATGGAGATGAAACTATTGCACAAATAGTGCAATCTTTTTAAAATGTACTACTTACCTAGCACAAGACTCAGATGAAGAAGACCTAAAAAAAATCAAATTACTTAAACATGGGCTATTGTAAAGGTCTAGAATAAGTTGGAATAAACCTAAAAGAAGAGCCATAATACAAAGCCAATCAACAATAAAAACATAGGCAAGAGAGAACAACTGACCTTCACAGTAAACTCATCAAATTATCAACAGCCTAGGCATCAGCAAAAATTTATAAACCAGATTAAGAAAAAGGAAAAAGGCCCAGCCAAAGGAACCAATTAAAACTTCAGAAGACATATATAATATTGAACAAGTAATCAAAGATGTTCAAGCAAATATCTTAATCAACTCAAGGATAAGAAGGAAAATATGGCTAAAGAGATAAGGAAATTTAAGAAGAAAGTGGATGTCTTCTTAAATGGTAAGTAAAAAGAGAAATAGTAAGTGAAAAAAGAACATGATAGAAAAAATGGAAATGAAATTCATGAAAGAGGAGATTAAAAACACACTAGGGAAGTACAACAGCAGATATGAACAGGCAGAAGAAAGAAGTAAATGAAATAGAGGACAGGACAATTGAAATCTTGCAGACTGAAGAATGGATAGAAAAATAATGGAAAAATTTCAGTGGTTGTCAGGGATTTGAAATGCAGCATGACTTAAAGATATTAGTAATAGATGTCAGAGGAGAAGATAAGAGAAAGGGCCTAGAAAATATATTTGAAGAAATACTGGCAGAAAATTTCCCAAATTTGATATGTGGCATAAATATATATGCCCAACAAGCACAACATATACCAAACAGAATACATCCTAATAGACCTAATCCAAGACACATACTAATCAGAATTTCAAATACCAAAAATAAAGAAAAAATACTTGAATCAGCAAGATAAAAGTGATTTGTCACACAACAGGATACTGCAATATGGCTGAGTACTGATTTCACATCACAAACCATGGAGGTGAGAAGGTTGTGGTATGTTATATTTAAGGTATTTAATGAGAAAAACTGCCAGACAAGAATTCTGTATCTCTTCAAAAGTGAGGCAGATATTAAAACATTCACAATTAAACATAAATTGCGAGAGATTGTCAACAAGAGATCTGCCTTACAGGAAATACTAAGAGGAGGTATGCAGCTGAGAAGAAAAGACAGGAAAGAGAGAGCGCCTTAAAGGAAAGTGTAAAAATGAAAATTATCAGTAAGGATAACTAAAAGGATAAAGAGAGACAAAAATAAGATAGGACATATAAAAACCAAAGTAAGAACTGGTTGAAGTAAGTACTGTGTTTACAGTAATAACATTGAATGTTAATGCATTAAACTCCCAAACCAAAATACACAGATTGGAAGAATGGATAAAAAGTATGATTAGATGATTGTGAAGATGCCATCTGATTAGACAGACAAGGCTCAGTTATCTTCCAAAAACAACAGAGAAAAAGTCAAAAGCTGACAGAGGGACCTGTTTTGGGGGTCGGCAGACCAGGATAGTGCTTCACAACTCCCACGAGGGTGAAGGACAGAGAGACAAAGAACCCAAAGCAACAAACTGTGAGTTACTAAACCTCCCAGTTGCTGGGAAGGGCTCCCCTCCTATACTCCTGAGATATTCAGTGGGGAGGAATCCCCTGGCTCATTGTAGCTGAAGGAGAGGGGACCAGGCATCTTCACTCCTATCAACTGATACAAGGAAAAAGGGAGGTGGAATTGGGAGGCTTTAAGTTTATTCAGCCAGCGAAGCCTGCTTTGATTCTCAGCTCCAGCCAGATGAAAACAAAAGAAATCCGAGAGAGATACACCTCCTTGGAAAGGTGTGTCAACAAGTGCCATCTCCTGGCTGGTCTGGAAATTGCTTTAAGAGCTTCCTTTACACCACCACTGGTAGAAAGTCTGCATATCATTAGTGAGATGCTGGAACAATTTTGATAACTTAAGCTGGGCAATTTTAAGAACTTAGGATAAGTTGAAACAAATGTCAAAAAAGGGCTGCGAAAAAATAAAAATAAGCAAAAGAGTGAAATTGGCCATCAGGGTAATTTCACCAACATATCAGATACCTAGACATCAGCAAAAAATTATAAACCATACTTGAAAAAAAGGAAGAAATGGTCCAGCCAAAGGAACAGACCAACAATCCTGAAGAGATTCAGCATTTAAGACAATCAATGATAATACTACAACTATGCTAAGTCAATTTAAAGAATTGAAAGAAAATATGACTAAAGAGATAAAGGATATAAAGAAGTAATTGTGTGAAAAGAGAATGCAAAAAAAAATGAAACAGGTTCTCCAGGAATCCAGTGAAAATGTGAAATAGAAAAACATAAACATTATTGGTGTCCCAGAAGGAGAAGAAAGTGGAAAAGGGGCAGAAAGAATATTTGAATAAATAATGACTAAAAACTTCCTACCCTTATGAAAGACATAAATATCGATATAGAAGAAGGACAATGAACCCCAAAAGAATAAATCTGAATAGACCTACTCTGAAACACATACTATTCAGAATGACAAATATCAGAAATACAGAGAAGGCTCTAAAAGCAGTAAGAGAAAACCAAAGCATCACCTACAAGGTGAAATCACTAAGATTAAGTGGTAAAATATCATCGGAAACCATGGAGGAGAGAAGAAAGTGATATGATGTATGTAAGGTATTGAATGAGAAAAATGGAGGGAGGATGGGCCTCAATATGCAGGGATCTAAGTTCGATACCAGAGACCTCCCAGTAAAAATATAGAAAAATATAGAAGGCATGCATGCCACCAGTCCCCACGAGTGGGTGTGCAGCCAGGCTCCACAAGTAGTAATGCAATTGGGCCACATGAGTGAGTTGCCATCAGGCCTCATGAGAGGGTTCACTGTCAGGTCCTGCTGAGCCATGCAGCAAGATGATAACTTAACAGGAGAGTGACACAAGGAAGAGCCAAGATGAGATGCACAAAAAACCAGAACTAAGGGGGCATAGGCAGTAGGATGCCTCTCTGGCATTGGAGGCTCCCAGGATCGAATCTTAGTGAAGACAGGATGAGAAGAATGAGAAGACAGAGTAGAAAACAGACTCAAAGAATTGTCCAGTGAATGGACACAAAAACAGCAAAAATGGGAGGGGTGGATAAAAGTAAATAAATAAATAGATCTTTAAAAAAGGAAAGAAAGAGAAAAACTACCAGCCAAGAATTCTGTATTCAGAAAAACTATCCTTCAAAAATGAAGGGGAGTTCAAACTCTTCACAGGGAATCAGGCCTTGGACCTCCTATGTGGTAGAGGGGAATCCAATTGCTTGAGTCATATCTGTTTCTCTTTGTGTGGGATGTGGTGGGAGGTGTGGGAGGTGGGCAACATGGGAATCCCAGTGGGTTCCGTTTAATATTTTATGTAATCTAAGCACCTCTTAAAATATATGTATATATATATATATATATATATAAATAACATTTTTGTAAGCAAATACACATATATGCATATATATTTATATATCATTTTACAAATGTTTGTATGTATTGTGAGAATTTTGATTTTTACCCATAATAAAAAAAAAATATTTTTGTACATAACCACTTTGTCCCAAGATAGATGAGGCACACACTGGCAAAGCTAAACGAAAAAATATGTGTTTCTAAAATAATAGTTGGAGATTTCAATACACCACTTTCAGTATTAGATAGAACATCTGGACAGAGGATAAATAAAGAAAGAGAGACCTTGAATAACAGGGTAAATGAACTAGACCTAACAGACATCTACAGTGCATTGCAAACGAAAACAGCAGTATATACATTCCTTTCAAATGCTAATGGATCCTTCTCCAAGATAGACCATATGTTGGGTCAACAGACAAGTCTCAATAAATTTAAAAAGACTGAAATTATACAAAATACTTTCTCTGATCATAAACAAAAGAACTAGAAATCAATAATGGATGGAAAAAAATGGATGGAAAATGGAGAATTCATAACTATATGAAGATTAAACAACACACTCTTAATTAATGAGTGTGTCAAAGAAGAAATTGCAAGAGAATTCTGCAAATATCTTGAGATGAATGAAAATGAGAACTCAACATAGCAAAACCTATGGGACATCGCAAAGACAGTGCTGAGAAGGAAGTTTATAGGCCTCAATGCTTACATTTAAAAAGAAGAAAGCTAAAATTGAACATCTAACTGCACACCTAGAAGAACAAGAAAAAGAACAGCAAACTAATCGCAAACCAAGTCCAAGGAAGGAAATAGTAAAGATCAGAGCAAAAATAAATGAAATTGAGGAAAAAAACAACCATCAACAAAACCAAAATTTGGTTCCTTGAAAAGATCAACAAAATCAACAAACCCGTAGCTAGACTGACAATAAAAAAAGAATGAGAGAAGACACACATCAATAAAATTTTAAAAACTGAGAGGTGGGATATTACCACTGACTCCAAAGAAATAAGAGATCATAAGAGGATATTATGAATAACTGTTTGCCATAAAAACTAGAAAATATAGATAAGATATGCAAAATTCTAGAAACACATGAACTAACTACCTTGACCCTAGAAGAAACAGAACACCTCAGCAAAACAATCACAATTGAAGAGGTTGAAAGAGTCATCAAAAACCTCTCAAAGAAGAGAAGTGTGGGATGAGATGGCTTCACAGTTAAATTCTACCAATCATTCATAGATGAACAAATACCGATGTTACTCAAGCTTTTCTAAAAAATTGTACAGGAAAGAATGCAAGCAAATTCATTCTATGAAGAAAACATCACCCTAATACCAAAATCAGATAAAGATACTTTGATAAAAGATAACACAAACTAATATCTTTATTGAATATAGATGCAAAAATCCTCAACAAAATACTTGCAAAGAGAATCCAAAAGCACTTTAAAGGAATTATATACCATGATCAAGTGGGATTTATCCCAGGTAGGCAAAGGTAGTTCAACACAAGAAAATCAATTGGTTTTAAACACTTGATAAATTGAAGAAGAAAAATCACATGATCCTCTCAATTGATTCAGTGTAGGAAAGGCATTTAGCAAAATACAGCACTCTTTCTTGATAAAAATGCTAAAATAGATAGGAATAGAAAGTTTCTCAATATGGTAAAAGGCATATATGAAAAACCTATAGCTAGCATTGCACTCATTGTTAAAAGATTGAAATCTTTCCTGCTGATATCAGGAAAAAGACAAGAATGACCACTATCATCATTTATTAAATACTGTGCCAGAAGTTCTAGCTAAAGCAAATAGGCTACACAAATAGATAAAAGGCACCCAAATAGGAAAGGAAGAAGTAAAACTTTCACTATTTGCTGATGACATGATCCTATATATAGAAAATATTGAAAAATCCATAACAAAGCTACTAAAATTAATAGAAAAGTTCAGCAAAGTGTCAGGATACAAGATTAATACAAAAAAATCAATAGTATTTCTAGACACTACTGATGTGCAATTTAAGGAGGAAATTAGAAAAATAAATTCATTTATAATAGCTCCTAAAACAATCAAATATTTAGGAATGAGCTCAACCAAGGACATAAAGGACCTGTATTCAAAAAACTACAAAACATTGCTAAAAGAAACCAAAGAAGACTTAAATAAATGAAAGGACATTCTGGGTTCATGGATTGGAAGACTGAATATCGGTAAAATGTCAATTCTACCCAAACTGATTTACTTATTCAACACAATCACAATAAAAATCCCAACAGCCTTTTTTTGCAGAAATCGAAAAGACAATAATCAAATTTATCTGGAAGGGTAAGGGCCCCCCAATAGCCAAAAATATCTTGAAAAAGAAGAACAAAGTTGGATTACTCTTACTTTCTGACTCTAAAGCATATTATATAGCTACAGTGGTAAAAACAGTGTGATGCCGGAATAAGGACAGACAGATTGGCCAATGGAAACAAATCAAGAACTCAGAAATTGATCCTCATATCTACAGTCAAGTGCTTTTTGACAAGGCTATTAAGCCCACCCAGCTGGGCCCAGTCTATTCAACAAATGGTGCTGGACGAACTGGATAGCCATATCCAAAAGAAAGAAAGAAGACCCCTATCTCATACCTTATACAAAAATGAACTCAAAATGGATCAAGGACCTATATATAAAAATAACCACCATGAAACTCCTACATGTAAATGTAGGAAAACTTCTTCAAGATTTTGTAGTAGGTGGTAATTGCTTAAACTTTACACCCAAAGCACAAGAAACCAATGAAAAAATAGATAAATGGGACCTCCTCAAAATTCAACACTATTACACCTCAAAGGACTTTGTCAAAAGGGTGAAAAGGCAGCCAACTTAATTGGAGAAAATATTTGGCAATCACATATCTGATAAGGGCTTAATATCCACAATATATAAGGGGATTATACAACTCAACAATAAAAAGACAAACTGTCTTATTAAAAAATGGGCAAAATACTTGAAAAGACAATTGCCCAAAGAAGAAATACAAATGGGAAAGAAACACATGAAGGGAATCAGATGTGGCTCGAGTGATTGGGCTCCCATTTACCGTATAGGAGGTCCAGGCTTTGATTACTATATTACCTCCTGGTGAAGGTAAGCTGGCCCATGTGGCAAACTGGCACAAGCAGAGAGCTGGTCCACACAGAGTGCTGGCCCACATGGAGTGCTGGCCTATGCAGGTGTGCTGGCCGGCACTGAGTGCCAGCCCAAGCAGAGAGTTGGTGCAGCAAGATGATGCAACAAAAGGAGACACAGAGGAAAGACAAGAAGAGATGCAGCAGACCAGGGAGCTGAGGTGGTCCAAGACATTGAGCACTTCTCTCTCACTCTGGAAGGTCCCAGTGCTATCTAAATTTAAGACAAGCAGGTACAGAAAAACACATGGCAAATGGACACAGAGAGCAGACAGTGAGCACAAAAACAATGCGGGAGGGGAATAAATGAATCTTAAAAAAAAAGGAAACACATGAAAAATATTCACCATCACTACTGATTAAGGAAGTGCAAATCAAAACTACAAAGAGATATCATTTCACACCTATTATTCTGGCTGCTATTAAAAAGTCAGAAAACTGTAAATGTTGGATCGGATGTGGAGAGATAGGAACACTTATTCATTGTTGGTGGGAATGTAGAATGGTACAGCCACAGTGAAGGACTGTTTGGCAGTTCCTAAGGAAGTTGACTTTAGACTTTCCATGGGACCTGGCAATACCATTGCTAGTTGTATACCCAGAAGAACTGAGAGCAGTGACACAAATAGACCTCCACAAACCGATGCTCATAGCAGCATTATTCATGATGCCAAAAGTTGGAAACAGCCCAGGTGTCCATGAACTGAAAAATGGATAAACAAATTCTGAACTATACACAGGATGGAATATTATGCAGTGGTAAGAAGAAATGAAGTTGTGAAACATATGACAACATGAATAAACCTGGAGGATATTATGTTGAGTGAAGCAAGTCAGTCCCCAAAGGACAAATACAGTATGATTGCCCTATTATGAATTAAATATGTTATATGAAATATAAATATATTACATGAAATATGAATATGGGTAGAATTGCAATTATAAGACCGTTTTTCTTTGAATCTGAACAAATGTAAGTTAATACTACAATATGTTAATATCAGGCAAAAAAAAAAAAAGCCATTATACTAAGTGAAGGAGACCAGACACAGAGTACCACATATTGTGTGAATTTATTTAAATAAAATGTAAATATAAACCAATTTCTAAAGGTGAAATGACATTAGTGGTTTTGTAGGTCTGAGGAAGGAATGCTAAGAGGTGTGGAGTCTTTTTGGAGTAATGAAGTTGTTCTAAATTCTTTTAAATGATGACTGTACAACATAGTGATTATACTAAAAGCCATTAATTATATACTTTCTTAGATCATATGGTGTGTGAATATCTCAATAAATCTGCTTAATAAAGAAATGGATTATTGTGCAAGAATAGCCAGAAATGGCAGCTATGTACTTCAGGGGAAAGATAGGGAGATTGTAAGGTGAGGAATTTTCTTGTTGGATTGTCTGGTTTTTGTTTATTATTATTATTATTGAAATAATGAAAATACTGTAATAATGATTGAAGTGATGAATACACAGCCATGTGATTATACCAAATACCATTGATTCTACACTTTGGCTGAATTGTAGGTTTTATTAATATGTATTAACAAAATTGATTTGTTTAAAAAAAACAAACAGAAAATTAAAAAAAAAATAAGGATGATCAATCTATATGTTGTCAACAGGAGACTCACTTCAATCCTTCTCAATCTTTTCCCAAATAATTTGAAGAGGGGACAACACTACTTAACTCATTCTGTGAGACCAACATTTCCCCAATACCAAAGCCAAATAAAGATACTACAAGAAAAGAAATTAGGGAACAATAACTCTAATGAATATGGATGCAAAATTCCTTCACAAAATACTTGAAAATATAATCCAAGAACACATTAATAGAATCATACACCATGATTGAGTTTTATCTTAAATTTTCAAGGGTAGTTCAATACAAGAAAATCAATTAATGTCATATATGAGATTTTAAAAATTGAAGGGGGAGAAAACACATGATCTTTTTGATTGATGCAGAAAGGGCATTTGACAAAATTCAGTATCCTTTCCTGATAAAAACATTTAAAAATAATAGGAATAGAAGTAAACCTGCTCAACCTGATAAAGGGCATATATGGAAAAACTACAGCTAACAGTGTACTCAATGGTGAAAGACTAAAATGAGATCTGGTACAAGATGAAGATGCCCACTGTCACCACTGTTATTTAGCATGGTACTAGAACTTCTAGCTAGAGACATTTGGCCAGAAAAGGAATAGAAAAGCATCCAAATTGGAAAGGAAGAAGTAAAACGTTCACTATTTGCATATGTCATGGTCCTATATATAGAAAATCCCAAAAATTCTACAACAAATCTACTAGAGCTAATAAATGAATTCAGCAAAATGGCAGGATAAAAAATCAATATGCAAAAATCAGTAGTGATTCTATACAGAAGTAAAGATTAATCTGAGAAGGAAATCAAGAAAAAAATTCCATTTACAATAGCAGCTGAAAGAATTAAGTATCTAGTAATAAATTTAAGCAAAATGTATAAAGAAAATAATCTACAAAATGAACCCTAAGTTAAACCATGGGCTATAGTTAATAGTACAATTATAAAAATGTGCTTTCATCAATTATAATGAATGTTCCACATTAATGCAAAGTGTTAATAATAGGGTGATCTATGGGAATTCTGAATTATAAGCAAAAAATTTAAGGTTTCTTAAAAGAAATCCTTATTTCCTGTAGTGACAAACTTGAGATTTCTGAAAACTGGTGCAGAATCTCATTGTGCAAGTGGTTAAATTAAAATGCAAATTGATTTCTTAAACTTGCAGCATGCCTTCTGTTAAATTGAGAACACTGATTGGGAATGAATGAGATCCTGAAAATTTGAGTGGGTACATATGGGATGAGGAAATTGAGCCCTTTGTTCTGCTGAGTCTTCTATACCAGATAAACTTATAATGATATTCCCTCAGGAATCATCCATACCACCTTCAGTCTACCCTGATGAACCATCAGCTCACCCTTGTCTGAAGAGATTGTTTTACCAAATGAAACTGAATGAAGACATTGCTAATTCTTAATATTACACACCCCTATCACCCTTCTTTTCATCCAGACCTATAACTAGACTGAAGCCCCAAATAGGTCCAGATGATGAGTTACAAAGTGTAAGCCATGAGGAGGCATGCTGAGCTTAAAAATAACTACAGACCTTTTCCAATTTATAAGCCATAAATGAGGGAGAATAAGTGTGGAAATGGATATTAAGGAAGTGGAATGGTTGTTGAAGGAACATAAAGTTGGAACAGGCTGAATTTATTGATATGAGACCACTAAGCATATATCTAGGTTCAATATTGTAAGATTTTAACAGATTGGTTTGCTGTTTGGCTGATATATGGATCAAAGGGTGGTCTACATTAAATGAAATGGATTTGCTGGAATTGAGGGGCTTCAATGACTTACAGAGACTGGAATGTTAGAATGGAATTATAATGTAGGATCTTCTCACCCAACCTAGGAATGTCTAGGAGATACACCTTTTGCCAGCACTGTGAGGTATAAATTTGTAAGACTAACTCCATCACCTCTTAAGAGCTCTGTGCTTGTTCTCTGTAGATCAGTGGAACAGCTGGTACTTAACTTGGAAACTTAAACACAATGAGGAAGGCTGGATTCTGGGGTGGCAGGAGCCAAGTGTCAGCACTTATTTGCCAAAGATAAGATGGGCATGGCTACCACAATGGACAGCTGAGTCAAAAAAGTAACCAGAATAGTCTGAATTGCAGAATTCTATTGTGTTGGCTAGTTGATGATGGGGAACCATGGGCATTCTACCTCATTCTTACTTGATTTGTATAAGCAGAAGATTTCTAGATCAAGTGAATGAAAGTCTAACTTGAATTGCAAAAACTGATTTATGGCCCCTCAAACAATTTTCAGACTTGAAATTGTTTACAAACCTAGAACTGCTTGAATGAAAGGAAGGCCAAGTCCTCTTGGGGAAGAACACTACTATACATTCAAAATTTGTAGTACCAATCTTCCTCCCAGCCTTCCGAAAATGAACATATGGACTTTCACCAGAGTGACATTTTATTGGGGAAAAGTAAGTAGCCAGACATTGTTGAAATAACTGGATGTTGGTTCTGAACTGACATTAATTCCAAGAGACCCAAACATCACTGAGTTCTAGTCAGAGAAGGAGTTTATTGAGGTCAGATGATCAATAGAGTTTACGCTCAGGTATATCTCATAATGGATTCAATGGGTCATTGAACCCATGGTGTAGTTATTTCCCTAGTTCTGGAAAGCATGATTGGAATAGACATACTTGGCAACTGGAAGAATTCCCCACATTGATACCCTGACCTGTGGAGAGAGGGATATTATGTTATGAAAGGCGATATGACTGCCCTACTAGAACTGCCTCTACCTAATAAAATAGTAAATAAAAAATGATACCATATTCCTGGAAGGGTTAAAGAAGTTAGTGTCACTATAAAGTACTTGAAGAATGCAGTGATGGTGATTCTTACCACATCCCCATTCAATTCTATTTGGCCTGTGCAGAAAACTGATGGAACTTGGTGGATGACAGTGAGTTATGTAAATTTAACCAACTGGTGACAGGAATTGAAGGTCCTCTCCTGCTCCTGATGTGGTATCATTGCTTGAGAAAATTAACACATCTCCTGGTACCTGATATGAACTTACCCATCTTGCAGATGTTTTATTTTATCAATATATATTAGTAATGACCACAAAATATTGTTTTCTTTCAGGTAATAAAGCCAGCAATACATCTCTACTGTGCTACCTCAGGGTCATTATCATTATCATTATCTAGTCATCGGGGAACTTTATCACCTTTTCCTTCCACAAAACATCTCACAGGACCGTTATATTGATGGCATTATGTTGATTGGATCTAATGAGCAAGAATTAACAACTACTCTAGACTTAGTAAAGCATTTATCAGAAAATGGGTAAGAGATAAATCCAACAAAAGTTCAGGGGTATTTCTAGATAATACACTCATTTTGGACATGTTGAAATAATATATCTTTTAGGATTAAAGATAAGCTATTGTTTTGACCCCGTACAATAAAAAAACAGGCAAAGTTCCTGGGTGTCTTTGGATTTTGAAGGTAATATATTCCTTTTATGGATGTGTTACTCTGGCCCATTTACTAATTTACCAAAAGCAAACTGATGTTTTTGAGTGAGAAACACATCAAGAGGAGACTATACAACATCTCCAGGCTACCATGCAAGCTGATTGGCCACTTAAACCATATGATCAGGAAAATCTAATTGTGCTTGATGATTCAGTGGCAAATAGACATGCTGTTTTGAGACTTTAGCAAGAAAACCACATTCTTTAGATAAGATAATCTATCCTTTACATAGGGGAATAACAACACAGACCCTGAGTATTCTGAAGTATCCCTGTCATCCTCTTCAGATAGCTACTCTCCTTTTGTTAAATAGCTATTGGCCAGCTACTGGGCCTTAATAGAGACTAAATGGTGACATAGGTCATCGTTACAATGAGACCTAATTTGCCGATCATGAATTGGGTATTGTCGGACTCATCAAGCCATAAATGTGGGCATGCATAGTGGCACTTCATCATCAAATAGATGTGGTATATGTGAGATCAGACTCAAATAGGCCCTAAAAGAACAAATAAGTTATACAAAGAAGTGGCCCAAATGTCCGTGGTCCCAACTGCCACATTACCTTTTCTTTCCCATTTCACAGAGTTCTTTATGATTGGCTGACTCAGGAATCAAATACTAGAACCTGATTTATAGATGGTTCTTCATAATTTTGTATTACCACCTGTAAGTGGAAATCTACAGTGCTACAACACCTTTCTGGGCCATCCTTGAAGGACAGTGGTGAAAAGAAATCCTCCCAGTAGGTAGAACATCAAGCTGTGAAACTGGTTGTTCATCTTCCTTGGAAGGATAAATGTGCAGAGATGCATTTGTAAAATGACTAATGGGCTGTGGCCAAGGGCTTGGTTGAGTGGTCCTAGAAGAAACATGATTGACAAAGAGTTCTGGGAGAGAGGTATGTGGATACAGTTTTCTGGATGTGTGGAAAACATGAAGATATTTGTATAACATGTGAATGCTCACCATATTGTGACCTCAGCAAAAGAGGATTTATAAATCAAGTAGATAGGAAGAACCGTTCTGTGGACACCAATCAGTATCTTTCTCCAGCCATCCTTGCCATTGTACAGTGGTCTCATGAACAAAATTGCCATGATGGTAAGGATGGAAATCATAGATGAGTTCAGAAAAATTGACTTCTACTCACCAGGGCTGTCTTGGTTACAGTCACTGCTGAGTGTCCATTCTGCCAGTTGTAAAGATTAACATTTAATCCTGGTGTGGTGGTATTCCCTGAGGTGATCACCCTCTTAAATGCTGACAGGTTGATTACACTGGACCACTTCCATTATGAAAGGGACAGCATTTTGTTCTAACTGGAGTAGACACAAGATATGGATTTGCCTTCTCCAACTACAATACTTCCACCGAAACTACCTTCTGTGGAATTACTGAATGTCTTATCCTGCATTATGCTGTTGCAGAGTTTTGCTTAATATCAAGGAATCTTCTTCACAGCAAATGATGTTCAAGAATGTACCCATGCTCATGTAACCACTGGTCTTACTATGTTCCCCATCACCCTGAGGCAGCTGGAGTGATAGCATGGTATAATGGCCTTTTAAAAGCTAAATTATGGTGCCAGTGAAGTGGATAAACCTTGCATAGCTGAGGTAAAATTCTCCAGGAGCCTGTACATGCTCTAAACCATAGTCAGATCTACACTGCTGTTTCTAATATAGCTATGATTCACAGGTCTGTTGATCGAGGGGTGCAAATAAAATTAACAACACTCATTTTTATTACTGAGTGATTTTTGTCTCTGTAACCTTATGCTCAACTGGTATAGAGGTCTTTTTTCCAAAAAGGAGGAATGGTTCTTCCAGGAGACACCACAATTCCATTGAAGTGGAAGCTAAGATGGCCACCTAGCCACTTAAAGTCCCTAATGCCTGTGAACCAACAGGCAAAAAAGGGAGTTACTGTACTGGCTAGGGTGATTGATCCTGATTATCATGGGGAAATAGGACTGAAACTGTACAATGGAGGTAAAGAAGTGCTTGCCTGAACTATAGGAAATTATTTAGAGTATCTGTTGATACTACCATGCCCTGTGATTAAAGTCAATGGAAAAGTACAATAACTCATTAAAGGCAGAATTATTAATGGACAAGACCTTTCAGGAATGAGGACTGTAATGGTTATGAGTATTTCTTCCTTGTTTTGCTATGAATATGTTTGTATACATACATAAAGCATATATCTTTGTTTCCTTTCCTCTCTAATATTTTATAATGTAACAAATTTTATTAAATTCTTGTCATAGAATTTAAGTTATGGAATATCAAGGATAAGAGTGAAAATTACTCAAGGGCTTCCATCCCATTCTGGGGAAAGGGCTGGTGTATTTCTGGTTGTAAGAAAGAGATTTGAATTATGTTAGATGGTAATATGACAATAATATTGTCTTTGCACAGATTATGTATGGTTTAAGGAGATATCTATCAGTGCCTAGTTGACAAGGTATGGACTATTATGGCTAATTTCATGTTTCAACTTGACTAGGTTATGCTGTCCAGTTGTTTCTTACTGTGAAGGTATTTCATAGATGGATTTATATCATTAGTCAGCTAATAGCATCCATGGCTGATCACATCTAGGATCAACTAAGAGGGTTGTCTTCATCAATGAGAGAAATTAATATTTACATATATGCATATATCTTTTTGGTTCTGTTTCTCTGCAGAATGCTAAGACAAATATAAAAAACATATAAAGACATGGTTCACATTCATATTGATGGAGCTGCCATTTTATTGCACAGGATTGACCACCAGTAATGACTTCTGAGTGTAGAAAGAGTATGACAAGGACAAATGAGTGTTAGGAAAGTGATGTTTACTGAATATCAACAGGAACATTAGAGAAGACCTTATGGAAAAGATAGTATTTTAGCTGGGTTGAATGAGATTTGAGTATCAGAAATGCGGGAGGAAGGGGAGCAATTCCCAGTAAAGTGAAAGGCAAGGCCACTTATCTGATCTTTCTTGTTCTTGCTTATGCCTGTTTTATTCCTCCAACCACACTCACCAGACTTTTGGGGTCTCTTCAGTTCATGAATCCTTAATATTCCCTCCTCCTGCCATATTCAATGGCCTTTTATGCCTGCTTCTAAATATGGGTCCTACCCTCAATGGCCATGCTCACATCTTGGATGTTTATTCCCACCCAGACAACCCTCAAACACTTGTCCTGAAACTATCAAGTCATTGTGTTCTTGAATAGTACAGTAACCTGTCCAAAAGTTTGATTCAGTAAGCTAGGATACACTGGAATGTAAGTAGGAAGGGATCCAAAGGATTATAACCTGGATGAGTCACTAAGAAATAAAATTCTTATGAGAAAGAGGGCAAAAAGAACTTATTTAAGGACAATATTAATTCTTGATTAGATAAATTTATTCTAAGCAGATTCACAGGGTAGAATCAGTTATATTTAGACTGCTGAAGAGAAGGAGCAAACTGATTTTTTTGGGTCATGGATAGAGGTTCTGGGCAAGTGTAACTATGAGTAGAATACAGAATAATATTTGGATGATAGGAAAGCTTTAAATGTTTTTGACAGACAGTGCATGGTCTGGTTCAGCAAGATACAATGGGTTATATGCCAGGTCAAAGAGAGATCCTGACAGAACATGTTATTTTAGAAAATAGAGAACCACTGAAGATTTCTAATTAAGGGAGGGGCATAATTAGTACGGTGTTTTTTAGAGATTCCTAGGGAAACTATTGATTTCTTGCATCTCCTGATGAAGTTAGAGACAGGCCCCTTTGCCTGAACACCCCTTCCTGCTGGTATAATATCCATTCCTGCACTCAGATTCTATCAACAGTACTTTAGAGCAGTTTCTGTCCCCCAGGAAGAGTGATTATTACCTTTCATATGATCCCGAATGTTCTTATGTCCACTGCTATCACGTTCACAGTTACTTATCAGATAATTTGAGCATTTTACATGACATACGATTCTACTTACTTAGAAAGCAGATTTTCTGTGCTCAGTCATATACACACACATATAGCAATTGTATCTTATGGCCTACTGACAGAGTGTATTATTACAAATCCATTTTAGGCCTTTTCTTATAAAAAAGAAAATGTTAAAAAGTTGAATGCAGGGAATTTTGGAAACATGGCATTTAATTAGCATATAAGGCACAGTGCATTCACACAAAAAATTATAATTTATACTAGGAAACAGGAAGAGATGACCCATCCAAAGGAACAAACCAAATATCCTGGAGAGATTCAGATTTAAAACAATTAATCAAAGAAAATCAGAACAAATTTGCTAAATCAATTTAAAGAAGTTAAAGAAAATATGAAGAAAAGCAATAAAGTATATTAAGAAGACACTGGGTGAGCATAAAGAGCAATTTGAAAGTCTGCAAAGAAAAGTAACGGTCCTTATGGGAATGAAATACATAATGGATGAGATTAAAAATACATTAGAGGCATGTAAGAACAGATTAGAATGGCTCGAAGACAGAATTACTGATTTTGAATACAGAACACCTGAACTGGATGAGAGAGGCGAACTGAAAGAGAAGAGACTGCAAAAAATGTAACAGGGTCTCAGGGATTTGAATGACAACAGAAAACACCAAAATATATGCATTATCAGCACTTTAGAAGGAGAAGAAAATGGGAAAGGAGCAGAAAGAATATTTGAGGAAGTAATGACTGAAAACTTCCCCACGCTAATGAAAGCCGTAAACAATCAATGTCCAAGAAAGACAATGCACCCCAAACAGAATAAACACAAATAGACCTACACAGAGACACCTACTATTCAGAATGACAAATAGAGATAAAGAGAAGATTTTGAAAGCAGCAAGAGAACAGCAAAGCAACACATAGAAGGGAAAGTCGATAAGAATAAGTGCTGACCTGTCATCAGAAATCATGAAGGAGAGAAGAAAGTGATCTGATGTATTTAAGGTATTGAAAGAGAAAAACTGCCAGACAAGAATTCTGTATCTGGCAAAGATGTCCTTCAAAAATGAAGGGGAGTTCAATGTCACCACAGACAAACAAAACTGATGGAATATGTTACCAAAAGAAAAGAATTACAGAAAATGCTAAAGGGAGTGCTGGAGCCTGAAAGGAAAAAACAATGGAGAGAGACTTGGAGAAAAGTGTAGAAATGAAAATTATTAGAAAGGGTAAAAAAATAGACTATAGTATAAAAAGACAACAGAAAGCCAAAGGTCAAAATGGATGAAGTAAGTAATGCCTTTACAGTTATAACATTGAATGTTAATGGATTGAACTCCCCAATCAAAAGACACAGACTGATAGAATGGATTTTAAACTATAATCCATTTATATGTTGTCTACAAGAGACTCACAGTAGACATAAGAACACAACCAGGATAAAAGTGAAAGTTTCGAAAAAGATATTCCATGCAAATAGTAACCAAAAAAGAGTGGGAGAAGCAATATTAATATTAGACAAAATAGATTTCAAATGCAAAACTGTTACAAAGGATGAAGAAGGTCATTATATATTAGTAAAAGGGGCAATTCAACATTAAGAAATAACTATTTTAAATATTTATGCACCTAACCTCAATGTCCCAAGATACATCAGGCACTAACTGGCAAAGCAAAAGAGAAAAATAGATGTCTCTACAATAATAGTTGGAGATTTCAATACACCACTCTCAGTATTAGATAGAACATCTGGACAGAGGATAAATAAAGAAATAGAAAACTTGAATTAAATATGACAAATGAGCTAGATCTAACAGACATCTGTAAAGCATTGCACTCCAAAACAGCAGGATCTACATTCTTTTTAAGTGTTTATGGATCCTTCTCCCAGATAGACCATATGTTTAGTCACAAGACATGTCTCAATAAATTTAAAATGATTGAAATTATACAAAACACTTTTTCTGATTATAACATAATGAAGCTGGAAAACAATAATTGGCAGAAAAATGGAAAATTCATAAATATAAGGAGATTAACAACACATTCTTAAACAATCATGGGTCAAAAAAGAAATTGCAAGAGAACTCAGCAAATATCTTGAGACAAATGAAAATGAGAACACAACATACTAAAATCAATTAGACACCACAAAGGCAGTGCTGAGAGGGAAATTTATAGACCTCAATACTTACATTAAGAAAGAAAAAAGAGCTAAAACTGATTATCTAAATGTGCACCTGGAAGAACTAGAGAAAAGAACAGCAAAATAATCCCAAACCAAGCCAAAGGAAAGAAATAGTGTTGCAGTCCGTCAGGTTGATGTAATTATGAATTCCAAAAATATATATTGGATTATGCTTGTAGACTGGTCTGTTAATCTGGGCATGATTAAGCTATGATTAAGGCCTTTACTGGGCCACGTCAGTAAGGCGTTGAGCCCCACTCCTTGGTGGGTGGGGGAATCAAATATAAAAGGCAAGGCAAAAGACAGAGAGAGCATTTCTGATGTTGTAGTTTTGATGCTGGGGAGGAAAGAAGAAAGAGAGCTTGTTTGTGATGAAGCAGAGACGGCCCCAGGGTAGAGACGAGCCATTCACCTGAGTTTACAGCTGGCCTTGTGGAGAAAAGCAAAGCCTAGAGAGCCTCATAGTCTACTGCTGACCTTGAGGAGGAAACAGAGGCACTGAGCCCGGAGAGAAATTCAGCCGTGGAAGAGAGGAACCCAAGAAGACTGAACCCTGGCAAACGTTGGCAACTGTCTTCCTCCAACACGTAGCAATGGACTTTGGTAATGGAAGAAACTTAAGCTTTATGGCCTGGTAACTGTGGACTTCTACTGCAAATAAATACCCTTTATAAAGACTAACCATTTTCTGGTATTTTGCATTAGCCCCCTTTGGCTGACTAATACAAATAGTAATGGTCAGAGCAGAAAACAATGAAATCGATAACAAAAAAATAAAAACAAAAACAGAGAGAATCAACAAAAGCAAAAGTTGGTTCTTTGAAAAGATCAACAAAATCAACAAACCCTTAGCTAGACTGACAAAGAAAAGAAAAGAGAAGACACAAATAAATAAAATCAGAAATGAGAGGGTGGACATTAACATTGACCCCATGGAGAGAGATCAAAAGGGGATACAATGAACAACTGTATGTCAAAAAACTAGAAAATGTAGATGAGATGGACAAATTCCTGGAAAGACATGAACCTACACTGACTTTAGAAGAAATAGAACACCTCAACAAACCAATCACAACTGAAGAGATTGAAACAGTCATCAAAAACTTACCAAAAGTGATGGCTCAAAGCCTTCTCTTCTCTTACTCTCCCTTGTTAACCTATCTTTCAGACAATGGTTCTGAGAGGCTGCTCACTTTCCTCAGTTCAGATCAGTGAGGTCATATACTGTTCATCCTATAGTGCCTGGCTTGCTTCAATCAACAATACTTTTGGTAATCTAATATATGTATATTATATATGTATATATAATATATATATATATATAACATTTTTGTAAGCAAATACACATATATGCATATATATTTATATATCATTTTACAAATAGTGGTATGTATTGTGAAAATTTTGATTTTTACCCACAATAAAAAATAAATTAATTAAAAAAAAAAAAAACCTTCCCAAAGATGAAAAGCCAAGGAATAGATGACTTCACTGGTGAATTCTACCAATCATTTGGAGGTAATCTAATATGGAACTTGCTCAAGCTCTTCTAAAAAGTAAACAGGAAATAATGCTGCTGAACTCATTCTATTTAGCCAACATCACCCTAAAACCAAAACCAGATAAAGATACTATGAAAAAGAAAATTAGACTAATATCTCTAATATATATAGAACCAAATTCCTCAACAAAACACTTGTAAACAGAATCAAAAAGCACATTAAAAGAATTATACACCACAATCTAGTGGGTTTTATCCCAGGTATGCAAGAGTGGTTTAACACCAGAAAATCAATCAGTGTCAAAAACCACATGGATAAATTGATAAAGAAAAATCACATAATCCTCTTGATTGATGCAGAAAAGGCATTTGAAAAATACATCACCCTTTCTTGAAAAAAAAACACTCTAAAATATAGGAATAGAAGGAAGATTTCTCAATATGGTAAAGTGCATATATGAAAAACCTACAGCTAGCATAGTATTCAATAGTGAGACTGAAAGCTTTCCCACTGATATCAAGAACAAAACAATGATGCCAACTGTCACCATTGTTATTCAAAATTGTGCTTGAAATTCTAGAGAGAACAATTAGGCTAGACAAAGAGTTAAACGCACCCAAATAGTAAAAGAAGTAAAATCTTTACTATTCATCGATGACATGATTCTGTATCTAAAAAGCCTGGATAAATCCACAACAAAGCTACTGGAATTAATAGACAAGTTCAGCAAAGTGGTGGGATATAAGGTTAATATGCAAAAATCAATAACGTTTCTATACACTACTGATGTGCAATCTGAGGAGGAAGGCATAAAATTTTTTTTTATAATAGTGATGCAAACAATCAAATATTTAGGAATAAATGTAACCAAGTACATAAAGGATGTGTATTCAGAAAACTACAAAACATTGTTAAAAGAAACCAAAGAAGACTTACATAAATGGAAGGCCATTCCATTTTCATGGATTGGAAGACTAAATATCATTAAGATTTCAATTCTATCAAAACTGATTTACAGATTCAAGGCATTCCCAATAAAAATCCCAACATCTTTTCTGACAGATATCAAAAAGACAATAATCAAAATTATTTGGAAGCATAAGGGAACATAAATAGCAAAAATTTTCTTTAAAAAGAGTACAAAATTGGAGGACTCTCACTTCCTGACTTTAAAGCATATTACATGGCTACAGTGGTAAAGACAGCATGGTATTGGCATTAGGACAGGCAGATTAACCAATGGAACTGAATTGAAAACTTAGAAATTGAGCCTCACATCTACAGTCAAGGAATTTTTGACAAGGCTGTTAAAGCCCTCCCACCCGGGCCACAAGAGTCTATTCAACAAATAGTGCTGGGAGAAGTGGATAGCAATATGTGAAAGAAAGAAGGAGGACCACTATCTCACACCTTATATATAAATGAACTCAAAATGGATCAAGGACTTAAATATAAAAACAACAGCCATAAAAATCCTGGAAGAAAATGTAGGAAAAACAACTTCAAAATCTTGTGTTAGGCATTACTTTCTTAAACCTTTATGCCCAAAGCACAGTCAACAAAAGAAAAATAGATAAATGGGACATCCTCAAAACTCAGCACTTTTTCACCTCAAAGCACTTTATCAAAAGGGTGAAAAGTTCCCCCTAGCATGGGACATGATTCCTGGGGATGAGCCTTCCTCGCACCGAGGGATTACTACCAAGCATCGGCTGTTGATACAACTGTTAAAAGACCTTGAATAAAAGGGGGGAAAGTTAAAGACAAATGAGTTTATATGGCTTAGAGACTTCAAAGTGAGTCGGGAGGTTATCAGAGAGGTAATGCCTATGTGCATCTCAGCAGGATCTCATAGACAAAGTATATTCTACCCCAAAAGGTGGGGTTCCTGAGGGCTCCACAGGCACCCAGGTCCTACGGTCATGGCAGATAGCTCTGAAGTTTGGTATCTTGCCAGTAGGCCTTACTTTGGAGATTGTGCTTCTGAAAGTTACAGAGTTAGACTCAGTTATGGCTTCCCCACACATGGCTCATCTGTCCCTTCTATTTGAACCTATAGTTGGTGCTGGAGTTCATAGGTTTGTGTCCAAGAGACTTAAATCTTTGGGCTCTCCATGTGCCAGCTGGGCTCTGAGCCTCAGTGGAGTTGCAACACCTATTCTCCAGTTCATTGGTCTCACCTAAGACAACTAACAAAGAGGTGAGGATGGAAAACCACCATACCAAGGAAATGAGATAGCCTACAACTGGAAGCAAGAGTCCCATCCACTGGCCCTATTAGATCACAGCCCCATCTCAATTAGAGGTGGAATGGATATCACCATCCAGAATCCTCAGAATTGGGTAATGAACTATAGGCTAGAGTGGACTTACTGGTGTTCTATTGTAGACTTATTGTGATTCTAGCAATGGAAGAAATTACAACATTGATGTGGAGGCAGTGTCCGTTGGAGGCTCTGAGAGCAATGAGAGGTAAAAACAGGTATAATATGGGGTATTTTTAGGACTTGGAAATCATCCTGAATGACATTGCAGTGACAGATATAGGCCATTATATATCGTGCCATAACCTTCAGAATTGGGTGGGAGAGAATGTAAACTGCAATGTAAACTATAATCCATGCTCAGTGGCAATGCCCCAAAATGCATTTATCAATTACCTTGAATGTACCACACTAATGAAGAATGTTTCTTATTTAGGAAAATGTGAGATGTATGGGAGGTGGGGCATATGGGAATTCCTATATTTTTATGTAACATTTATGTAATCTAAGTATCTTAAAAAATAAAAATAATTATTTAAATAAAAAGGGTGAGAAGGCAAATGACTGAATGGGAGAAAATATTTGGCAATCATATATCTGATAAAGGTTTAATATCCAAATATAAGAAGATCATACAACTCAAGAATCAAAAGATGATGTATCACATTAAAAATTTGGCGAAAGACAGCTGTCCAAAGAAGAAACACCAATAGAGAATAAACACATGAAAAAATGTTCGTCATCACTAGTGATTAGGGAAATGCAAATCAAAACTACAATGAGATATTATTTCACATCTTTTAGACTGGCTGCTATTAAAAAGTCAGAAAACTGTAAATGTTGGAGAAGATGTGGAGAGATAGGACTACTTATTCACAGTTGGTGGGGATGTAGAATGGTACAGCCACTGTACCATTACTCAGTGTATTTCTCTCATCTAGCATATTACTATAAGCTGTAAGGAGAAGCCAAGCCACATTCTCCGAGTTTACTTTGGAAAGTTCTTCAGGTAAATTCTCAGGACTGCCATTTTTGAATTCTGTCTTTCATAGAACACCAGGAGTTGATCTAGCTAAGTTCTCTGCAACATTAAAACATAGATCACCTTTCCTCCCATTTCCAATAATAGTTTCATCATTTATTTCTAAGGCATTATAAAAAGTCTCTTTAGCATCTATATTACTATCAACAATCTCTTCAAAGCACTGTAGGGATTTTCTACCAAGAATCTCACAATTCTTCCAAAAAATACTCCTTATTCATTTATAAAACCGTTCCAACATTTTAGTAAATGCAAAAGCACTTCCCCCTCCTTGGTACCAAATTATTTATTAGTCAGTGAAAGGTGTGCTGATGCAAAATACCAGAAATCAGTTGACTTTTATAAAGGGTATTAATTTAGCGTAGAAGCCCACAGTTGCCAGGCCATAAATCATAAGTTACTTCCCTCACCAAAGTTTATTGCCATGTGTTGGAGCAACATGGCTGCTGATGTTTGTGAGGGTTCAGGCTTCCTGCATTCCTCTCTTCCAGGGGCTTGCTTGTCTCTGTGCTCAGCTCCTCTGCTATTTCCACAAGGCCAGCTGCAGGCTATGAGGATCTCTAGGCTGTGCATCTCTCCAAAAGGCCAGCTGTAGACTATCAGGTGAATGCCTTGCCTCTTCCTGGGCCTTCTCTCCTTGCTCATGACCAAGCTTCTCTGTGTGCTTACTTCCCTGGGCTCCAGCATTAAAACTCTGTATCAGAAATCCGACATCAAAACTCCAACTAACTCTGCTGCTCTGCCATATAGTTTTATCTCTGAATCCCTGACCACCTAGGGACAAGGACTCAATGTCCTACTGAAGTGGCCCAATCAAAGCCCTAATCATAACTTAAGCACACCCAGAGGAAC
This sequence comes from Tolypeutes matacus, assembly GCA_026826555.1. Classification (NCBI taxonomy): domain Eukaryota; kingdom Metazoa; phylum Chordata; class Mammalia; order Cingulata; family Chlamyphoridae; genus Tolypeutes; species Tolypeutes matacus. The sequence goes on from JAKSZT010054129.1 coordinate 1,239,219, forward strand.
AGACCAGTTCACAAACATAATCCAATATCTATTTTTGGAATTCATAAATAAGCCAAACTGCTACAGAGTTTTTCTTTTTAGAGTAATGAAATTGTCATGAATTTGTAACATGATGAATATTCAACATTGTGATTATGCTAAAAGCCATTGATTATACATTTTGGATAGAATATCCAGAAACAGCAGCTATGTACAATGGGAAGAAGCATAGTGAGATTGAGAGGTGAGGACTTTTCTTAGTTGTTTGTTTGTCTTTTTTTTTCTGTTTATTGTTATTATTTAAATAATGACAATGTTTTAATAATGATTTAAGTGATGAATGCAAAATTATGTGATTATAGCACAAACCATTAATTGTACACATTGGATGAATTGTATGATTTATTAACATGTATCAATAAAATTGATTTTTAAAATATTGAATGCAAATAAATGACAGTTTCCAAAAGCCTTACTATATATATATATCCTTTTATCTACAGCAAGAAAAACTTTTAACCATCACAATGATGATGAAAGAAAGACTTTAAAGTAATTTTGCTAAATATTCAAAGATAAGATGATGATCAAAGCACATTTACTAAGATTCCAGAAAGTGCAATTAAAACTTTTCAATTGCTAGGCATTAAGGTACATGAACAAATTATTTCTTAAGCACAGTTTGGCTATCAAAAAAACAAACAAACAAACAAACAAACAGAAAAAACGATGTGAATAAAACAGGGTATGCGCTTCTTAAGAGGCAATTATTATGTATTTAAAAATTAAATTAATTTTCAAATGGAGTTAGTAAATCCCCAAAAAATAAGATAAAATTGGAGGGGAGTTGCTTTAGCCACATCTATTTATGCCAGATATAAAATATATTATAAAATGCCTATAAATAAAACAGTGATATACAATTACAGCAATAGACCAATAAGTCCACAAAAAAGAATAATGTGTTAAGAAATAGGACCAAACTTGTATAAGTTAGTATAAGGTAAAACATGTGAAAAAGTATAGAATTACTGTGGTGAAGAGATGTAAAATGGAGTTGGGAGGTCATTCAGGTTGTTATTCTTATATAACTTTCAGCTAGATATCACAGACTGCCAAAGGGCACATTGTTCATAACCACAAGGAACTGCATTCCTTGAAAGCTTAAGGAATTCTGGCCAGCTTTCCCTTAAATCAGAATTGAGTAGAGAGTTCCCACATTTATCATTAATATTCAAGATTGTACTGAACATTCTAGATGGGATAATTAGGTCACAAACAGAAATAAGAGTCATCTTGATTGGAAAGGAATAAATAAATCTATCATATACATAGATAGAATAAACAACAATCCCTTTTTAAAAAGTTATCAGGGGTAATAAATGAGTTCAACAAGCTTGCAGGACCTAAGATAAATATTTAAGTATCAGTTGTACTCCTGCTCATTATCAGGGAACAATCAAAATTGAAAATAAGGAAGTGACTCCATATATGGTAGCATCAAAAGAATAAAATAATTATGAGTAAAATTAACAAAGGAATAGTAGTTGAACATGGGAAATACTGCTGAAAGAAACCTACAAAATGTTAAATAAATGGAAAGATATCCCATATTCATAGATAGAAAGATTTCATATTGATAAGATTGCAATATGACCCAAATTGATATACAGATTCAGTGCAACCCCTATTAAAATTCCAACTGTGCCTTTCATGAAATAGATAAGCTTATCCTAAAATTCATATGCTTATCCTAAAATTTTCAGAATACCCAAAAACAATCTTATAAAAGCACACAGTTGGAGGGTTTAGTTTATAATTGTGAAAAGTACCATATATTTTGTAAGTTCACAACATTTACTATACACTCATTTTTTATGCATATTCATATATGGATGATATACTTTTATAAAAATATATTTTTTAAAAGTACCACATATTACAGTAATCAAAACAATGTGCTGATACCATAAGCATGGACAAATTGATCAATACAATAGACTTGAAATTCCAGAAATAAGCCTATACATCTTTGTGTAATTTATTTTTGAAAAGAGTCCTAAGCCTATTTCTTGGGAAAATATTTGTCTTTTAAACAAATTGTGCACTGATAACAAGATATCCACATTCAAAAGAATTAAGTGGATCCAAATTCATACTATGTACAAAAACAAATGCAGCTCATTTCTAAATGGGATTGTAGCTGAAAAAGGTAGTCTAGGGATATATCAGGGATGCATCAATTGAAAGAAAGCTAGAGAATAATCTAGGGACTGAATAACACAGTGAACCCATAGGTGAATGAGAATTGTTCATATTACAAATGCATGATTGTCCTTCTGTGAACTAGAACAGATGTACAACATAATTTCAGGGTGGTGGTTATGTGGAGAAACATGGGAAAAATAAAATTAATGTAACCTATGGACTAGAATTAACAGTGATACTCTAATATTCTTGCACCAATTACAAAGATGTACAGTGTTAATAGTAGGGGGTATGGGAAAAACATGCCAAATGTATGCTATGGGCCATCATTAGTGGTAATAGACTGATGATATTATGTCATAATCTGTAACAAATGTTCCACAAAAGTGTGATGTGTTGATGAAGGGGTATTGTATGGGAATTCTACAGATGTGCATGATTGTTTTGTAAGTTCAAAACTTTTGTAATAAAAATATATTTAAAAAATAACAAGTGAAAATGGATCAAAGACTTTAATGAAGGAATTTAAAATATTTATCACTTAGAAGGAGATATAGGTGTGATTCTTCATGACTTTGGGTTAGGCAATGGCTTCTTAATTATACAACAATAAAAAAGAACAAAAAATAAACAGGACTTTATGAAAATTAGAAACTTTTGTCCATTCAAGGACACTATAGAGAGAGTTAAAAGATACTTCAGAGAATGGCAGGAAACATCTGCAAATCATATACCAGATGACAATTTAGACCCCAGATTATCTAAAGAACTATTACAACTCAACAACAAAGGGAGAAAAATAATAAAATTTGAAATTAACAAATGGAGAAAACAATAGAATAAGGAGCAAACCAAATTCAACAGCACATTAAAATAAATTATATAACATAATCAACTTGGCTTTATCCAAGTTATACAGGGTTGTCTCAACATGAACAAAATCTATCAATATAATAAGTCTCATTACCTGAATGAAGTAAAAATAAAGAGCACATGAACATCTTGGTTGACAAGAAAAGCAAGTTGATAAAATCTACTATGCTTTCTTTATAAACACTCTCAGAAAAATAGGAATAGAAGTGAAATTCCTCAACATAATAAAGGTAGTATATAAAAAAAAAACCCATAGTTAACATCATATTCATGTTGAATGACTGAAAAGATTTAAGTCTTTCCTCCTAAGTTCACGAGGAACACAAGGATCTCCACTATCACTACCACTTTTATTGGAAGTTTTAGATAGAGCATTTAGGCAAAAATGAATAAATGCTTGCATGCATGCATACATACATACATACATACATACATAATAGCATTCAAATTGGAAAGTTGGAAGTAAAGCAATAACTTTTCAAAGATTAAATGATCTTATATGTAGAAAATCAAGAAGAATCCTTAAGAACACTAATAGTGCTAATAAACCAATTCAGCAAAGTTGCAGGGTACAAGATTAAAATACAAAAATCAGTTGTGTTGTGAACATACATCTGCACACTGATGTTCATAGTAGTGTTGTTCACATTGCCAAAGGATGAAAGCAGCCCAAGTGTCCATTCACCAGAGAATAAGTGGAAAAACTGTGGTTTATGCATGCAATGGAATACTATGCTGCATTAAGAAGAAATGAAATTGGGATGCATATGATAACATGGATGAATATTGAGGACATCGTGCTGAGTGAAGTAAGTCAGACACAAAAGGACAAATATTGCATGGTGTATTAGTCAGCCAAAGGGGAGCTAATGTGAAATACCAAAAACTGTTTGGTCTTTATAAAGGGTATTTATTTGTGGTAGAAGTCCACAGTTACCAGGTCATAAAGCATAAGTTTCTTCCGTCACCGAAGTCCATTGCCATGTGCTGGAGCAAGACAGTTGCTGACGTTTGCCACAGTTCAGGCTTCTTGGGTTCCTCTCTTCCCGGGGCTGCATTTCTCTCTGGGCTCAGCCCCTGTTTCCTCCACAAGGTCAGCTGTAGACTATGAGCTTTGCATCTCTCCTCAAGGCCAGTTATAAACTCTCAGTGAACAGCTTGTTTCTATCCCGGGGCCTTCTCTCCAACATCAAAACTCCAACATCAAAACTGCTACTCAAAACTGCTTCAACTCTGTTCTTGCCATGCCTTTTGTATTTGATTCCCCACCCACCAAAGGGTGGGGCTCAACACCCTACTGACATGGCCCAGTCAACACCCTAATCATAACTTAATCATGCCCAGATTAATAGATCAATTTACAAGCATGATTCAATTATATTTCTAGAAATCATAATTACATCAAATTGCCAAATGGCTACACATGGTCTCACTGTGAACTAAATACACATAATAAGACATGGAGTATAAGTTATTTGGAGACCAAAGGATGGCTTAGAAGGTCTACTGATGCTTAAAATATGTAGAAGATTTAATTAACTTGACTGTAAAAGTATTGAAATGGATAAAGTGGATGGTAGCACATTATAGTGAGTAGTAGCTGGTTAATAAAGGGGAATGTGGCTGAAAGGGGTAACCTAGGATGTAAATGTCAGTTGAAAGAAAGCTAGGGAATAATCTAGGGACTGAATAATACAGTGAACCCAGAGGTGGATGAGAATTGTGGTTGATGGTATAGATGAAAAAGTGTCCTTCTGTAAGCTAAAGCAGGGTGGTGGGAATGTGGAGAGACATGGGATAAATACAATTTGTGTGACCTATGGACTGTGGTTAACAGCAATACTGTAATATTCTTGAATCAATGCCAAAGATGTACTATGTTGTTAATGGGAGCTACGGAAAAAGTGTGCCAAATATATGCTATGGACCATGGTTGGTGGTAATAGTCTGATGATATTATCTCATAATCTGTAAAAATGTTCCACCACAGTGTGGTGTGATGGTGAAAGTGTGAGGTATGGAAATTCTATACATGTGCATGATTGTTAAAACATTTACAACTTCTGTAAGAAAAATATATTAAAATGAAATAAAAACAAATTAATAGAAAAATTATATATATATATAACAACACATTACTCATTTGGGGTTATAGATTTTGGTAACTGATTTTGGTGACTTTTTACTTCACCATAAAACACTTAGAAAAAAAATTGTAATATACTGTATTTGACTACTTCTTGTTATATATTTAAAATTATTGTGGCTTTTTATTTCTTTTTTTTATTGCAATATGAATTATGTTATGTTTGAGCCAATTTTATTAAATTTTAGGAATGCATGATGTACCATATGTATTAAATTGAGTTCAAGTTGGCTTGCTATAGACATCTCTGCGATTTTCACAAAAGTGATAAATTGATTATAATTTTAAAGGACAAATTATGGCCTAATTTTAATACAGAATTCTCATTTTCTGTAGGCTATATAATATCATGATGAATGTCTCTTGACTCACCAATTCAAGGCAAAAGTATAGTACCATTAATTAATGTATACTATAGAATATCTTCAATAGAAAACTAGTAATGCAGGAGCAAAAAAAATCAGTTTTGTTGCTATATACCAGCCATGAACAATCTGAAATGGAAATTAGGAAAATTTCATTTACAATAACATCTAAAATATTACATATCTAGGAATTAATTTAACCAAGAAACTAAAGGAACTTTCACTAAAAATGACATACACTATTAAAATAGGCCTAAGGAAATGGCAAGATATCTACATTTTTGGATTTGAAGACAACAGTGTTAAATGTCAATAATCCCCTGTGAAATCTTCAGATTAAATTAAGCCTTATAAAACTTTCAGGAGACTTTCATTGCAGTAAGGGAAAAGCCAATCGGCAAATTCATATGGAATCACAAATGGTCCATAATAGGCTAAGCAATCTTGGAAAAAAAGAACAAAGTTGAAAATATCATGTATCTCAATTTCAAAACTTAATACAAACCTTAGTAATCAAAGCACTGTAGTACTTACATAAAGACAGACATATAGACCAATGGAATTGAATGGAGGGTCCAGAGACAAACCTTCACATTGGACACCAAATGGTTTTTGACAAGAGCACCAAGTAATTAAATGAGGCAATGAATGGTCTCATCAGTACCTGATGCTAAGTATGACTCCATGCTAAAGAATGAATTCAGGTCCCTACCTTACACCACATACAATAATTAAATAAAAATGGATTAAGGACCTAAATATAAAAGATCAAACTAAAAGAATTCATAGGGAAAAAAGCTCATGAGATAGGATTTGGCAGTAATTCTTGGATATGAAACCAAAAGCATGAGAAACAACAAAAAATAGATAACAAGGACAAGAATCAAAATTTTTAAAAAAATTGAACATCAAAGGACCTTATCAAGAAAGTGAAAAGACAACCTTTCAGATGGGAAAAAATGGTTGTATAACATATATCTGTTAATGGCCTAATATCTAGCATATATAAAATAATCTTACAACTCAACAACTACGGGGAAAAAAATATCCATTTAAAAAGTGAACGTCTTTGAAGAAACACTTTTCCTAAGAGGATATATAAATCACCAAGAAGCACATGAAAAGGTGCTCAACATCCTTAGCCACCAGGAAAAGCAAATTAAATTCACAATGAGATATCACTAAACACACACAAGAATAGTTATTATTTTAAAAAGGAGATTCCTCTCCCAGATATATACCTAAATAAATATAAAACAGGGTCTCAAACAGATATTTGTACACTAAGGTTCATTGGAGGATAATTTACAATTACCAAAAGTAGGGAAAACGAAGTGTCCATCAACATTGGAATGAATAACTTAAATGTGGTACACATGCTAAATGGGATATTATTCAGCTGAAGGGAGTAATTAAGTTCTGAAGCATGCTGTAATATGGATCAACCTTGAAAACGGTATGCTCAGTTAAATAAAGAAGTCTATAAGGGCAAATACTATATGATGTCACTGGCATGAAATATCTAAATGTATCCAATTCAAAGAGACAGAAATAGAATAAAAATTACCAGGTGAGGTTATCAAGGGAATGAGGGGGATAAAACATGTTTCTTGGTGGTTTTAATGTTTGTAAATTTCAGAAAATAAAAAAAAAATATTAAAAAGGAAAAATCTGTGTCTAAACCTTCCTGCAAGTCATCTCTGAAGAGCAAACTCTTACTAAGTACCAAGGATGGTGCATTATATAGCCATATTGTGTAAAGCCAAGCTAAGAATTAGATTCTGTCTTGAATGGAAAATATTGTACATTCACTTCAAAAGCTAAGTGTTTCACATTCAAAGTTGAATAGAAAGGCAGGGCATTTCTCATCAGTTCCTTACCTGAGAGGGTCTTTGTGATGATTTCAAGACAAACTTGAAAAAGATACAGACACTTTTAACTCATTCCATTCTCAAGAAACTGGAAACGATACTTAAGATTTTAGGCACTATGCTCCAAACTCATCCTTTGCTCTTGTTCCTACCTTCTGTAATAAGCCAGTTTATGGGAAATCCAGCTGTGAAATAGAAAGAACCCAAGAAGTATTTCCAAACTGAGAAGTCTTCAATCTCCAGTGAAATGACTTTCCAAGGGAGCAGATCAGCTAAAGAGCTGGAAGACTAATAGTGTTGGTTCTCTGACTTGTAAGAACAGGATGGGATTTGACATTCTCCTTGACCCTTCATTAACACCAAATCTCTAGAAGTTATTTGTATTATCATTCAAAGGGCACTCCCAGTCCAGTTTAATAAATACAGGGCAAAATTTTTGTATTTTGAAATAGAAATGTGCCCAGTACAGGAACGTTTAAGGTATTTCAACTTGGACCAACTTTGTAGGTTCAGATCACTCTGGTCCCTGGAACCTTTACAACTAGACATTTCTAATTTATCCCCTCACTCTCTTTTCCAGCATTCATCTGGCACCATGCATTTTGGTTCCACCAATTTTAAGGGAGCAGGTGAAGTAGCTCCTTTCCCCACTTAGAAGGGGCAGATTGACAGGGTAAAGGACACAAACTAACAATGCCCTTAAGTGTCCTTTAACAGAGAAGCTGCTGAGAAGGAATGAATAGTCAGACCAATCCCGAGAACTTGGTGTGTTGCAAGCTCTCTCAGAGAAGGATAACGTCTTTGGTTTCTGTAAGTCTCAGAAATTCAGGGTCTCAAAGTCACTGGGGTCATGACAGATTGCTGGGGAACCAAAGTGGCTCTGACCTCAGTGTGTTGAATATTTAGTATAGAAAGGCCCAGGCAGCCCTTGGAGGACTTCTCAGATCTTAGCCCAAGACAGCATTGAGGAAATTCCTTACTAGATTAAAACAGAAATATTATGAGGAATATTTATTCAAAAGGCTTCAAAGCTGATTATATATTTTGGGAGTTAAGAGATGAGAAGTCTTGGGACTAGGACGGCTGTCAAAAGACAGAGACTCATTTTACTACCTGTAGCCATTGGCCAATTTAATGAAATTATGAATTCCAAAAATATAATTGGATCATGCCTGTAAACTGAACTTTTAATCTTGGCATGATTACGTTTTGATTAGGGCATTGACTGGGCCATGTCAGTAGGGCATTGAGCCCCACCCCATGGTGGGAGGGGAATCAAATATAAAAGGCATGGCATGAACAGAGTTGAAGCAGTTTTTTGAGAAGCAGTTTTGATGTTGGATAAAAGGCCCCAGAAGAAGAGAAGTGAGCCGTTCACCTTATAATCAACAGCTGACCTTGTGGAGGAACCAGAAGAGCTGAGCTCAGAGAGAAATGCAGCCCCTGGAAGAGAGGAACCCAAGAAGCCTGAACCCTGGCAAACATTGGCAGCTGTCTTGCTTCAACATGTGGCAATGAACTTTGGTGAGAAGAAACTTAACACTTTATGGCCTGGTATCTGTGGACTTCTACCCCAAATAAATACCCTTTATAAAGACCAACACATTTTTCGTATTTCACATTAGCATCCCTTTGACTGACTGATACACTACCTTTATGGTCTTATTCATTATTTTTGTTCTTTTTTGGTTTTTGTGCTTGTTCTTATAATTGTTTTATTTTATTTTTTTAAGCAACCTGGGCTGCAGACTGGCAATTATTGCACATGTTGATTTGACTTTTGTTAATTCAAGACTGTTAAGTCCCATCTGGTGTGTGTTTTGAATTCAAGTTGACAGTTCCTCTTTAGTCCGAACAGAGAACAGTTTGTTCACAGCTATTGATGGTAGAGGAGGAATCTGAAAATTCCTTAATTTGACCAGAGCATGTTTTGCTGCAAGAAATCATTGCAGATTAGACCCAAGATTTTCAGCCTAAGTTTCCCACCTAGTCTGTGTAAAGCAGTGGAACACGTGGGAACTTACAACAGCTATGCTAGAGATGCAAGGAGACCTCTAAAATGGTATCTCTCATTCTTTGATATCAGAATTGCCTGAAGATCTTGTAGGAAATACAGATACCCAGAACCTCACAATCATCAAGTCATTATCATCTGGAGGCATATGGACCACTCTAGCAAAATACATAGGGCTCTTATAAGCTTGGAGTCCAGAACAGCAGAGTAAGTAGGGTAGGGAATGATTTGGATGTGGGAAGTAAAAGAATGAAGAAATAGAGCCATTAAGCATCTAGGAATTCCCAACATTGGAAATGAACCAGAGAACTCACCACATGAATTTTATGGGAACAGCAGTGGGAACAGCAGTGGACTTGTGTCCTTGTCCTCATACCTCAGTGTGAAAGCAGCACATGGTACAAAAGTGGGTGCATGATGCAGCTTTCCCTGGAGCATCTACCTCCAGAATTCTGTGCTGGCCCTAAAATAATCTAAAAATTTCCAGCTTGGCAACATTGGCCAAATATAGGAAGAATGTTACCTTGGAGGTGGGCTGGCACCACACTACATCCTCTTCCTCTGATACCCACAGCAGCTCTAGGAGTATCAGGTCAGCTCTGGTTGTGGAGCTCCCATGATAGTGAAGAGCACCCTGGGAAGGCCTTTTTGAGTATTCTGCAGGCAGGCAATCCAGGCTGTAGAGAGTGGGTCCACCCAGCAGTGTGGCCACTGGGGCACTGCCTTCTCCCTGGGGATGTACAACCCAAGAGTCTCCTGAATGGGCAGATCCAGAGGCACATGTGTGATTGCTCCTCCATCACTCTTTTTGTGTCATCACTTGGATCCCCAAACTCTTTCCTACTTATATCCCAGCAGGAGTGATGCTGGCCAGTTGGCTGCAGCTTGTTCCTGAGGCTCAACCTCCTCACCATGCTGCTTCCCTTCATTTTGGTCATTCCTGTTGGAGACTGGTATGTGGGCTGGGTCCTACGGTATCAGGTGAGCTAGGCTGGTGTAAAGCAGTGCATGAGGTAGAGCTCCCTTCCTGCCACCAGACATACTGGGGGCCAAGCGAGGCCCTGGACTTCAAGTCTTACTCTCTTCCCCATTAAGCCCCAGTAATCACAAATGCCCCAGCCTCTGGCCTCCTGCATTTACATTCCAAAAGTGTGTTCTCTTCTGATGCACATGGACACCCACACTATGCCATAAACAAAACTACATTCCAGCTGTATAAACACCTAAATATGGAAAGTAAAAATTTGAAAATATGAAAAAAATAATTATTAAACAATGAATAAGTAAAGGAAAAATTTAAAAACCAGTTAGAAGGAAAAATACTAGAAGAATATATTCAACCTGCATTCTGAATTCAAGGATACTGTAGATAAAATTCTGCTTGGATAGCCTACTCTTCAATTCTTTGCAGCAAATAATAATTTTGAGGTAAGGGAATTGAAAACCAGGAGTAGTTACTGTGGCAGTTGGATATTATTTATGAATTCCAAAAAGAAATATTGATTATGTTTGTAAACTGATCTGTTCCTCTAGGCATGATACCCTTTGATTGTATAAGAATCAGCTGAGATGCCTTTGAATAAATTATTTTAAGATTAGGGCTTTGATTCAAACACATCATTAGGGCAACTAAGTTTTAGTCCCTGACTCATATAAATGGGCTATATAAATGGATGCATGGATGCTCAATCAAGAACACAGTAGAAACACAGAGAAGATACACAGAGGAAGAGCGACAGCTCCATAGACATGGCAGACGCCCTGGGAGGAGAGATGAGTGATTCACCTGATAGTTTACAGCTGATCTTTTAAGAGACCAGAGCAGCTGATCATGGAAAGAAATAAGCACCAGGAAGAGAGATGAGCTCTATGCCAGCTTACAGCTGGTCAGAAGAAGCTTGA
>JAKSZT010054129.1:1265379-1319610 GCA_026826555.1 Tolypeutes matacus
TGTGTGAAACTTCAAAATAATATGCTAATTCTTTAAAAGAAGTATTCAATGAAAGTGACTTTCTTGGCAAATTTAGAGTGCAAATGTTTAAGTAGGAGAAATGGTCTCTTTTTAATCTATTTTCAAACTCTTTTCATGGAAGGCTTATATAAAATAAATTATATTCAAAAAAGATAATTTGAATAATTTGTTTTGGCTCTTACAGTTATACCTCTTCCTTTCACAATTTTTTTTTAACAAATCAACTTTGTTGATACATATTGTTAAACCATATATCCATCCAAAGTGTACAATCAATGGCATTCAGTACAATCACATAGCAATGCATTTATCACTTCAATCATTTCTAGAGCATTATTCTAGCAAAAATAATAAACAAAATACAAACACAACTTATCACCTCTCAATTTCTCTATGTCTCCTTTGCCATACACAGTGCTATTCTATTTCCTTCTCTCTAGTTTATATGTATTTATATCTTGTAAAATACTGTCATATATGCAATATCACCCATATTCTTATTTTACATGAGCTTTCACTATGTTATACAGTACAATGCTATGTTTTTTTAGCTTCTATTCTAGTAATATACACGTCCTTAGACTTTTACTTTCAACCACTGTCATACCTATATAATATCTCTGCTGTTCACAAACATCAAGATGTACTCTCACCATTTTTTTTTATTATGGGTAAAAAATCAAAATTCTCACAATACATACAAACATTTGCAAAATGATATATAAATATATATGCATATATGTTTATTTGCTTACAAAAATGTTTATATATATATATATATATATATATATATATATATATATATATATATATATACATACATATATTTTAAAAGGTGCTTAGATTACCCAAAATATTACATGGAACCCACTGGGATTCCCATGTTGCCCACCTCCCACACCATTTTAATTCATTTCCAAAGATTTACAAACAACCTTTTAACCAGCTCTGCACAGACTAACCCTCAGCTTTCCATTCTTTACACTCATTTTGTTTTCTCTTGACCTATATTCTAATTATTAGCTCCAGGAATTTACATAAGCTGTTTAGTTAATAACAGAGCAATCATACAGTATTTGATCTTTTGTGTCTGGCTTGCTTCATTCAACATGATGTTCTCCAGGTTTATCCATGTTGTCATATGCTGCAAGACTTCATTTCTTCTTAACACTGGATAATATTCCATGGTGTGCATAGACCACAATTTATCTATTCATCAGTTGCTAGAAACCTGAGTTTTTTCCAACTTTTGGCTATTGTGCATAATGCTGCTATGAATATTGGTGTGAAGATGTCTATTTGTGTTATTACTTTCAGTTCTTCTGGGTACATACCTAGTAAAGATATTGCCAGGTCCCATGGCAAGTTTATATTCAACTTCCTTAGGCACTTCCAAATGGTCCTTCACAGTGACTGTGACATTCTACATTCCTACCAACAATGAATAAGCATTCTTCTCTCCACATCCTCTCTGACATTTACTGTTTTCTGACATTTTAATAGTGGCCAGGCAAACAGGTTTCAAATGATATCTCATTGTAGTTTTGATTTGCATTTCCCTAATTGCAAGTGATGTTGAAGATTTTTTCATGTGTTTCTTTGCCATTTGTATTTCTTCTTTAGATAATTGTCTTTTCAATTCTTTTACCCATTTTTTAATGAAGTAGTTTCTCTTTTTATTTGTTGAGTTTTATGATCTCTTTATATATCATGGATATTAAATATTTATCAGATATGTGATTGCTAAATATTTCCTCCCATTGAGACTGCTGCTTTTTCATCCTTTTGACAAAGTCCTTTGAGGTGCAAAGTGTTTAATTTTAAGGAGGTCCCATGTATATATTTTTGTTGTTGTTCATTCTTTGGGTGTAGGGTTAAAAAATTACTGCCAACCAAAGATATTGAAAGTGTTTTCCTACATTTTCTTTTAGGAGTTTTATGGCTGTTGCTTTTATATTTAGGTACTTGATCAATTTTGAGTAAATTTTCAAATAAGGTGTGAGATACGGGTCCTCTCTCCTATTTTTTTTTTTTTTTTGATTTGCCTATTCAGTTATCTAAGTACCATTTTTTCACTAGATTGTTCTGGCACAGCTGGATGAGGTTAATGGCCTTGTAAAAAATCACTTGACTATTAATGTGAGGGTCTATTTCTGAGTTCTCATTTTGGTACCATTAGTCAATGTGTCTGTCTTTATGCAAATACCATGCTGTTTTTAACACTGTAGCTAAGTAATATGCTTTAAAGTGAGAGCCCTCCAACTCTCTTCTCTTTTAAGACATTTTTGGCTCTTCAAGACCCTTTACACCTCCAAATAAATTTGCTTATTGGCTTTTCCATTTCTGCAAAAAAGGTTGGGATTTTTATTGGGATTGCATTGAATCTTTAAATAAGTTTGAGTAGAATTGACATCTTAACAATTTTTAATATTCCAATCAATAAGTACAAAATGTCCTTCCATTTATATGTCTTCTACGGCTTGTTTTTATCAATTTTTGTAATTTTATGAATACAGGTCCTCTATGTCCTCGGTTAAATTTATTCCTAAATATTTGATATTTTAGTCACTATTATAAATGGATTTTAAAAATTTTCTCCACAGGCTTCACATCAACAGTGTATAAAAATGCTATTGATTTCTGTGTATTAATCTTGTATATTGCCACTTTTTTAACTCGTGCAATAATTCTAGCTTTGTGGTGGAATTTTCAGGATTTTTTAGATATAGAATCATGTCATCAATGGATAGTGAAAGTTTTACTTCTTCCTTTCCTATTTTTGTTTTTCTAGTGTAATTGCTCTAGCTACAATTCCTAGCACAATATTGAATAACAATGGTGACCCTGGTCATCCTTGTCTTGTTCCTGATCTTAGCAGAAATACTTTCAGTCTTTCATAGTTGACTACAATGCTAGCTATAGGTTTTTCATACATGCACTTTACCGTATTGAGAAAGCTTCCTTCTGTTTCTATCTGTTGGAGTGTTTTTATTAAGAAAGGGTGCTGTATTTTGTCAATGCCTTTTCTGCATCAATTGAGAGGATTATAAGTTTTTTCTTCTTCAATTCATCAGTGTGGTTTATTAACTAATTGATTTTCTGGTGTTGAATCACCCTTGCATAGCTGGTGTAAAACCCACTTGATCATGGTGTATAATTCTTTTAATGTGCTTTTGGATTCTCTTTGCAAGTATTTTGTTGAGGATTTTTGCATCTATATTCATTACAGGTATTGGTCTATAATTTTCTTTTTTCAAAGTATTTTTATCTGTTTTTGATATTAGGGTGATGTTAGCTTTATTGAATGATTTTCGTAGCATTCATTCCTGTTCAATGTTTTGGAAGAGCTTGAGCAAAAATGATAATAGATTGTCTTTGAATAATTTATAGAATTCACGTGTGAATCCATTGGTCTTGGATTTTCATCTTTCACTGTTTTAATCTTCTTACTTGTGATTGGTTTGTTGTGGTCTTCTTTTTCTTCCAGGGTCAGTGGAGGTGGTTCGTGTGTTTCTAGGAATTTGTCTATCTCATCTACATTGCCAATTGTTTTGGCAAACATTTTTTCATAGTATCCTTATGATCGCTCTTGTGTCTGTGGGGTCAATGGTAATGTCCACCCCCCTAATTACTGATTTTTTTTTGCACCTTATCTCTTTTTTATTTGCCAGTCAAGCTAAGTGTTTTCAATTTTGTTGATCTTCTCAAAGACTTTTTAAATTCCCTTTATTGTTTTTCCTTCTAAAGTCCATTTATTTCTGCTCTTATATTTAGTATCTCTTTCCTTCAGCTTGGTTTGGGATTAGTTTGCTGTTCTTTTTCTAGTTCATACAGGTGTATAGGTAGATCTTCAATTTCAGCTCATTCTTTTTTAATGTACACATTGAGGGCAACAAATTTCCCTCTCAGCATTGCATTTGCTGTGTCCCATATGTGTTGCTATGTTGTTTTCTCATTTTCATTCATCTCAAGATATTTGCTGAATTATCTTGCAATTTGTTCTTTGACCCACTCATTATTTAATCTCCATATATTTATGAATTTTCTATTACTGGTTTGCATCTTTATTTCATTATTATCAGAGGAAATGTTTTGTATAATTTCAATCTTTTAAAATTTATTTCACAATTATCAGAGAAAGTGTCTTGTGGCACAATATATGGTCTGTCTTGGAGAAAGACCCATGGGCACTTGAAAAGAAAGTATATCCTGCTGTTTTGGGGTGCAATCCTCTATAGATTTCTGTTAGGTCTAGTTCATTTATCTTATTATTCAATATCTCTTTCTTTATTGATCCTCTGTCCAGAAGTTCTTTACAATACTGAGTGTGGCATATTGAAGTTTCAAACTATTATTGTAGAATCTATTTCTCTTTCAGCTTTGCCAGTGTGTGCCTCATGAATCTTGGGGCCCTCAGGTTTGGTGCATAAATATTTAGTATAGTTATTTCTTGTGGCTAAAATACCCCTTTTTTAAATATATGGGGACCTTCTTCATCCCTTATGATAGTTTTACATTTAAAATCTATTGTGTCTGATATTAGTATCACTACTCCAGCTCTTTTCTGGTTACTAATTGAATGGAATATCTTTTCCCAAACTTTCATTTTTAATGTGGTTGTGTCCTTACATCTGAAGTGTGTCTCTTGTATACAAGCAGAAAAGGTTTGGGGTGAGAGGAGGAAATTCATCTGGAGAAAGTGTGCAAAAAGAAATTACAGCAGAAGCTCAGGTTAAGTAAAGTAAGAATTAAAACTGTGATCCTGAACTAAGTTTATGCTGTTACAGATGGTTAGGTCCTTGGAAAGAGGTGAGTAGGAGACAAATAAGAAGGATCTCCCTGTAGCTAGAGAAGAAAGGGTGTGCAGAAAACTTCTGCTTGAGGACAGCAAAACTCACAAGGACTAGGATGTCTGGGATGAGTGTATGATAATGGCTCCATCATACCACTCCCTTAAAGCCTTATAAATTTTAGTCCTTCCTTAAATTTCTAAAAAGACACAATCTCATTAGAAAATGTAATAACAATGAAGTACAAATCTCCCTAACTATCCTGCTCCCATCTCACAGACCTCTGCCCCAGTTTCCAACTTCTGCCATTTTCATTTACAAAGAGCAGTTATATTTCAGATTACATAATTGAATAATTTTTATGAGCCTATTCTCAAAACCTCTCAGACTCAGTAGAATTCTTCTGCTTGTTAAGTGATTTATTCCTTCACTTATTCCTTAATAGTACACTCTTTTTTTGTCTATTGAGTAGCAAGAAAAACTTTCTCAGTTAAAACCCCAGTGAGCTTTATTTTCTTACCCCAAATCCTTCATCTTTGCTCTGGCCCAAGATAAATAAGTCTCAGAGAAATCAGGGGACATCTAGACAGGGAAAATCAGATCCCTCAGGTCCCAGCTCCCATCAGTCAAGACAATTTTCTTTCTTTACTTACCTAAAACTTTAGACAAATATCTCTTCCTCCCAGATTGTTGTTTCATCTTGCCTGGGTGGATGTGTACTGAAAAGAACAGTTTCTGAAAGATTTTATCACTCCTTCCCATTGTAGGTTTATCCTACTGTTTCCTGAATTAGGGACTCTTATTTTGTCCTGAATATCTGTCAATCTATAATCAAAGTCACTCTCCCTCAAGAAGATGTCAGATCACCAACCTCACAGAAGAGCAGTTGGGATCCTCACAGAACAGCAGTGGGGATCTGAGTGAGCACCAAGGCTTCCAGTAAACCTTGTATTACATCATCACTGACATAGCTCAGTTCCATGGACCCAATCTGAATCTAAACATGGTAACAAGAAAACTATAGCAACAGTTAAAGCAAAAGTTGTTGGTTGGGGAAGTGAGATTATATAATAAAAATGAATTGAAATTTCCGCTGTCCTCACAGAAGTTGCTGTCAGTTGTGGGAGCGAGAGAAAAGTATAGGGATTGATAAATAAATGTGATGGGATATTTCTTTCTCCCAAACCTCTCATTTGACTCTGGTTGAATCTTGTCTTTCCAAACTTGGTCACATAATATCCACTCATAACCCTTCTCAGGCCTCCTTGCCTCTGAGTCTTCATTCAGGCTGTTTATTCTGACTGGAAGACTTTCCTTCCCTCCTCTCCTTTTCCATGGTTCATGCTGCCTTGGTAACATGTGGTATTGAAAAGAACTGAGTCCAGCCTCGCTCCAGCATTTGAGTCCCATCTCCACACTTCCCCTGCCATGTGTTCTTGGATGCTTCTTTTGATCTCTCCATGACTTACTTTACTCACTTGTAAAATACAGAGGGCTTTATCTCCCTTATGTTGTTGCCATTAGTATGAAATAAGATAACACATGCAGATAATGAGAACTGTGAGTGGCTGGTAGAGAATAAGACAGCGTGAATACTCACTATTATTGCTATACTTTAGTCAGTTTGATGAGTATGTTCAGACTACATGATTTGCATGCTCTATGGATTCAGAATGCCAGAAATTAAATTCCATCCTAGCCCTCATTGTGGATCTTGAGAGATGGCCCTTGGCAAATATTCATCCAATTGTTCTGTAAATAAATTGGGGGGAAATCCCAAGACAACCTCACCTTTGCACTTCTAGCATGAATGAAAGTTCCTGTCACATTGTTCGTGCTTTATAGACATTTTAAAAATAAATGAATATCCAGTGATTTGGCAAATATATACTTCCCTCCTAGGCATCTGGTAAAGAATGGGACTGTGTGATCTGATGTCTGGAGTTGCCGTCACTCATACTTTTGACCCTGATATCCAGGAAATGTTATTGTGAATATTTTAGCCCCTCCATGTACTTCCCCTTGGGGCCACTGGAACAGGGTTAGGATGATTGCCACATATAAAAGCCCTGAGCTCAAGATTTCCATGGTCAACATGTCTTTGAGTTTAAGGGTGCAACTGGTTAAAAATCCACTGCTTTCTGCTTGGGTCAGACTTCAGTATTTGTTCTGGAGTCCATTTAAAAAAGGAACCAGCAAATTTTGGGAAATATTTGAGGAAGAATTTAAGAAAGTTGTAGATGGTGAGTAGGTAGAAACTTGGCAACAAAGAGAAAATAAAACTGTTCATCTGTTGGAAAACAGCTAGTTTTATGTGACTTCGAAATGTAGAACAGAGACAAGCATTCAAAACACAACAGAACAAAAGAACATGCTTGTTCAGAAATTGAGCACAAACATCCCAATAATCCATCTCATTTCTTCAGAATTTTCTCTTACCATGCCACCCTTCACTTTACAGTAAAAGTCAGGAGAATACATAGGATTTTCTGAAATCCTGGGGCATCTCCCACCTCTTAACCATTCACATATTTCCAAATTGGGTTCATATATAACTTCCTGGTTGAAGTCTTCCCTGACCTACATAGTATGTCTCACTCCTTGCTGTATATTCCATTGTAGTGAAGAAATGCTTTACTGTAGCTTGGCACACACTTGATCGTATTTAATTGTAGTTGATTACAGAAAATGTCCACATATTCTTTCTCTTTTTCAATGTGACTTTGCTGCTCTGTTCATTAAAAAATAAGAATTTCTCCCTCCTTAAGTGGAATCCTCATTATGAATTCTTGATCAATGGGACAGTAGAAAACCTGATATAAACTCAGACTTTAAAGGGTGTGTGCATTTGGGTGTCTTATGCTGCTCTTTGAAACATAAGAATGATGTGAATGAGCCCAGCACAAGTTGCTAGATCATGGGAGATCATGTAGAGAGATGTCCAGCTGACCTTGCAGCTGACTGAAGACACATGTTTAGATTATCTGAACCTGAAACATACCTGAAGCAGCCCAAATTACCAAGATGAAGAGTCATTATTGCATTAAACACTGTTTACAATGTTGCTGTAAGTCTCCACATGTTGGGATCATTTGCTACACAGGAAAAGGTAACAGATACATGTTTTAACTTGAACGTGTTTATCTCCAAACTGAGAGACTCCCATTTAGTCATTTCATTATCATGAGTGTCTACCATAAAAAAACTTTTCCTCATCAATTTGATCAAGATGGCTCCATGAGGTGCTTCAGGGCTCCATACCCCACAATTTGAACAGCCAGAAATAATTGGAAAAAACATCTTCAAAGCTCCAGAAAACAGTTAACAAATTGCTGTAACAGGGCAAGTACTGAATCATGAAAAAGAAAATTTAAAATCAGTATGATCTCATGATGTCCTAGCTTCCCCTCTCCCCACCCCACCAGCTTGATGTGGTATCTGCCTGCACTACCAGTGTGTTTCTCAGGTCCTGGTTCTGGAGAGAGCAGAGTAACCCTAGTGCACACATTGAGAGTATGATGTCTGGTCCAATCTCTCTGGTGGTAGTCTGAGGGACAGATAAAGAACACTCTCAGGCTCACCATCCAAGAACTTGCCATGTTTGTAAAAGACAGGTCAAAGAGAACTACATCAGAATGCTATGGATCACAAGTCAAGTCTTGATTGTCTACAGGAAGGGGCATACAGTGCAGTACCCAAGATCTACTGAATATTATTTTCTAGGGAAGAGATGGCATTTGTATCCATGTAAATGGGGGAATTCCTAGGGAAACACATGCATGTCCATGACAATGAACATGTGCAAAAAGCATCAGGATAAGGGAGGCCTCTACTCTTTGGCCTCAACCTATTATCTAAACTCATTATATGGAAAAGCTCTGAAAGAGAGAGCTTCTACAAGGCAATCTGCAAAGACTGATAAAGTTGTGGTTTTTTTTCCTTTTTTTTAGCTCCTATAATTTATCAAAACTCCATGATAAAACTAGCTGGATACAAGCTTATGGAACAGATGCCCCAGAATCTAAATTTCAGAGATAACACATTAAAATACCCAAATGTCAAGGTTTCACAAGAAAATTATAAAACATACAAAGAAAGAGAAAGCAATAGCTCAGTCAAAGGAGAAAAAGAAAACAATAGCATACTTGGAATATGGAAGACAAAGACTTTTTTAAATGACCCTAAATTTGCTCAAAGAGCTAAAGCAAAACATGGATAAAAACTTTAAAAAATCTGTAAAACAATGGATGAACACAAAGAAAATAGCAATAGAAAAACTGGAATTCTTAAAGTGAGCCAAAAACAGCTGAAGAGTGCAGTAACAGGAATTAAAAATCCCCTAGAATTTAAATTTTCAGTAAGTTCATTGCATCTATAAAGTTAATCACATCTACAACCAGCTGAGGAGATTGCCTTCAACAATGAGAAAACTCTCATTCAATCAGTTGAAGGCATTAAAAGAAGAAGGGTTGATTTCAGCAATCAGAAGGGGAAATTTCCATCTCTAATTCAGCCAGTCAGGTACTCCTGTGAAATTCACTGAAAACCTTCATTAGAACTCTTAGTATAAAAAAAAAAAAAAAAAAAGTACTCCTAGTATGCAGTATGTCCTCCAGAATTTGGATTTGTCCATCCTCAATGTTGCAGGAGGCAATTCTTATTAAAAATCTCATAATAATCTGTTTCCCTATAGAACCTTGAATAGTATACTTGTTCATAGATAGTTAGTGATTCTGGTTGTTTCTTGAATAAATCTTTTTTACATTAAAAAATTCCCCTAGAGTGCTTCAAAAGCAGACAAAATGAAAAGTGAATATGATGATAAAACTATAGAATCATCCAGTCTGAAGAGCAAAAAGAAGAAATAAGAAAAAAAATAATGGAGCCAGAGGAAGCTGTGAGACAATAAATTCATTGTAGGGTGTACCAATAAATTCATTGTGGGGGTCCTAGAAAGGTGAGAAAGAGAGAAAAAGAGAAAGTGCAATGAGAATTTTCAAAGAAATAATGGCTGAAATTTTCCCAAATCTAACTAAGGTCATAAATATACATATTCAAGTTATTCAATGAACTCCAAACATGGTAAACCCAAATAGACCCAAACTATGGCATATTATAATGATAATGTCGAATGCCAATGATATGGATTGAATTCTGAAAGCCATATGAGAGGAGCAATGTGTCACATACAAGGATGCCTCTAAAAGATTAAATGCTGATTTCTCATAGAAAACCATGGAGTCAAGAATGCCATGGGAAGATATATTTAATGTACTGAAAGCAAAATACTGCCAACCAGGTATTCTATATCTAGGAAAGATTTTTTCAAAAGTGAAGTTGAAATTAAAGACATACTGTGATAAACAAAAGCTGAGGGAGTTCATCAACTCTCATCCAGCCCTACACGAGATTGCAGATGATAAAGATTTGAAAGAAAAGACAATAGACAATAGATTAAAGCTGCATGAAAAAAATAAAGATCTTCGGTAAGGGTTTTGGCATGAGTTAATATAAATGAGAGCACTAATGTGTTGTTGGTTTGTAACTGAACTTTTTACTTCCAGTATGAGACAAAAGGCAAATTTATAAAATATAATGATAAATCTGTGGTTTTGGACCCATAATATATAAACATGTGATTTGCCACAACAACTATTTATCTTTTGAGGGTGGGGGTGGAAGAGTATGGATGTATACTACTGTAGTTAAGTTGGTATCCAAACAAACAAGACTGTTATAGATTTAGGATGTTAACTTTAAGCCTCATGGAAACTACAAAGAAAATATCAGAGAGTATACAGGTGCAAAGAGACAGAAATTAGAGTACATGTTGCCAGGAGTGTGGAGTGATGTGCTACAAAGTTGCATTGAGGGAACATAGATTCAGGGCACAAAAGAAACTTTCAGCAAATGAGCTCTTTATTGTGCACAATAAGAAGTCCAGAAAGGGCAAATCTCATTGTCACATACATAGCACAAAAGCCCAAAAGAGCAGGGGAAGAAGTCACAGCTGGTTTCCCAAAGTGGCAGAAAACTGCTCTGGGCTGTGGTCAATAGACGGCAGCTCAGCATGGCCCAATTCACATTAGATAAGAGACTTATACTGTCTGAGTGTAGTATTTATCACCTCAGGGTGAAGAAGACCTCCCACTGAGAATTTCTTTCTGATAAGCACTTGGGGCTGCTAGTTCCTGGTTTCTGGGTTTATGGTCTGGTAGGACCTTTTCATTAGACTTAACATCTCCTCAAGATGTGGAATGGTATACAATATAAAAGGAGATGGATTTAGTGGAAAGCTGGGGGAAAGTCATTTAGAACGTGTTTGTGACTTTACCAGAGAAGGAGATGGTGGTAGGGGTTCTGGGTTATGTCCCTTAACAGATATCTGTGTCTTCTCTAAAATGGAGTAAGGTACAGGTGGAATGGGGATGTAATACATAATGGGTGTAGGATTTCTATTTGGTGTGAAAGAAAAATTCTAGTAATGGAAGTGGATGAGTATGCCATAATATTGTGAATATGATTAATCATGCTGAATGGTATGCTTGGGAGTGGTTGTGATGGGAAATTTCATGTTGTTTCTATATTACCAAAATTAAAATTAAAAAAGATCAACTAAAGAGACAATTTTAACTAAATGCAAAATATGGTCAGGGAAGGATCTAACAAGGAAAGAGAAAAATTTCAAAAGGTTATTATTGAGGCATATGAAAAATTTGAATATCAACTGCAAGATTTACATAATATTAAATTTCTTGAGTGTAATAACTACAATTAAGGTGGTTTCAGAAGTGAATATCTTTGCTCTTAGGAAATATGCATGACAGTATTAAGTGTTCAAAGAGCATGATGTACACAACCTATACTCAAATGTTCACAACTTGATTCTTAGACAGATAAGGCAGGCAGCCAGACAGGCAAATAGATAGATGGATTGATAGATGGATAGTTAGAATGAGATAGAATATGTAGCAAAATGGTAAATTTGGTAGATATTAGTATCTGAAGATATGGGGTATATTGGAGTTCTTTGTGTTTATTTTGCATTATTTTTGTAACTGCCCCATAGCTTTGAGTATATTTCAAAATAAAATGTTTTAACACAAAAAAGTGTCTGCTATAACCATTCTATAGCACATCTTTGTTGACTGAATGGTTGAATTAATGATGTTTTTGTCAGTGTGAATCTTTACATAAAATTATGTGCACAAAAAATAATTTTATTTATATTTCTCTAAATAAATTAAACTGTACATCATTTTGCTTGCAAAATGTGGAAAACCTTTAGATCAATAACTTTCTCCAAAAGTATTGCTGATAAACATTTGGTAGTAACCCCTTTGTGCCAGAGAACTCATTCCTGGGAGTCATGTCACACATGGGGAGAATATTACAGGCATATATGTGAAGCCTGAGTTAGTGTTTGGCCTTATACTAGAAGCAAGGAGGTTTTAAGGAAATGATTCTAAGGGATTAGTGATAACTAAGTTTAGCTCTGTTATAAATTTCACAAGTACAAGCTAAAAGATTTTTAAAAAATGATGCATTAGCATGGCTGGGTGCAGTCATGGTTATTTTAGAGAAGATAAAATAAATAAAAAGAGTCTAATAATTATAATAAATAAGACTAGGAAGGTTTGAAGTATGCTATGAATTTAGTTATATTAAGATTTAAGATTCAGCTAAGATTATTTTCATTATAATATTCTTGTTAAAGCTTTGGTTTTATATTCTATGTCTCCAGTTATGTCTTGCTAACAGAGAGGACATTTTCTTATTGTACTTAGGCAAATAAATATATTTCCACAAAAATACGAATATTCATTCATTAAGAGCTTCCCAAATTCTAGCGGACCAGGGACCAGGTATAGAGAAAATAGCTGTTTTAAGAGTAATGGATAGTTTAACCGAAAAACAAAATATATTCCTTATATTTTTTCAAAAATGAAATATTGAAATATCAGCAATAATTTAAATAATGTCCATAATAATATTTTATCAATGCATTCAGTCCTAAATAATTAATTCTTGTTCAGATTGATCTTGTGTTAACAATTTTCATCAATTTATCAACTTCTACTTAGATTATGGAAATCTTGTGTTAGTTTTATGATATGGTGTTAAAGTTCTTTAAGCAATGCTTTTAGAAGTTGGTGACCAGAACACCTGACACAGTTCTTTTCAAAAGTCTCTGGCACAGTATGTTTTTTATGGTGAAGCACTTAGTTCTGTATTTAATTACAGTGTTTTCAAGAAAATATTAAAATTGAAAAAAAAGTTATCTGTGGATTACAAAAGACAGAGATTGGCTATGGTTAATTCATTATTATTTAATAAATGGGAAAGATCTAAAGAGAGTTTATTATTAAAATAATATATGTTTTGTAGTATGTAATATATTTTTAAGAATAACTGAAAATATGCCTGGTAACATTATACTGTTTTTTATTATAAGGAAGATTATTACCAGGATATTTTATGGACAGTGAGAGCATTGACAAATCTTTAGGAACTTTATATAATTTCTGCAATATATATATTAGTAACATTTATGTATTTAAACATGTCAGGCATATATATATATATATATATCTAATAGAAAGTCAGAAAATATTTAAATTTGAGAATACATCTTATTGTTATTAAATAAATCTATTTTAGAAACTCTTTGAACAAGTTGAAAGCATGAATTCTCTAATTTTCCACAGGGCACCTGGAAGAGGCCTAAGGCAGTTTGAAATAAAAAGATACTATTTAGCATTTTATTTGAGAAGTCAAAATATTAAAAGTTGTCAGGAGGATTGAACACTTGGATAAATAAGATTACAGGTCATTATGAAACAATACTTGGCTCTTCTCTATAATTAAAGTGACAATAAAAAATTTTTAAAGTAAACATAGGAGATAAAATAATGATAAAACTTTTTGCCATGAAAGTGAAATCTGTTTCTTATAAATAACTGAGGACATGATAAAGTTAACATTAAGTACAGGAAGTTATTTTGATAGGAAATTCAAGGGGAAAATAGCATAGAAGGGAGCTCCAGATCTCAGTCTGCACTCCAAAACAGCTAATTAAACAGTCAGAAACTGTTGAAAGAACTCTTCTGTGGAACCAAAGACAGAAGAACACTATACAATATCCTGGTAAGAGTGGAATCAAAAGGACCATAAACTTCAGTAAAGAACTGTTAATAGTACTCTCCATGTGGTGGCTGAAGTTTCCCATCTACCACCCAGGGAATGAATCAGATGAAGAAGTGCTGAAAAAATTTGGACTTAGTTAAACTCTCTATTCTAAAAGTCATTCCAAAGGTCTATAATAAGTTGAAACCACAGATAAAGAAGAAACTTAACACAAAGCCAATCAACAAAACCCTAGGTAAAAGAGGTAAACAAACTGAGTAAATTCATCAAGATAATCAGGTGCCTAGGTAGCAGCAAAAAGTTATAAGCCATACTAAGAAACATGAAGATATGACCCAGTCAAAGGAACAAATTAAACTTCTGATGAGATGTAGAGTCTAGAAAAATGAATTAAAGATGTTCATACAAATTTCCTAAATCTATTCAAGGAGATGACGGAAAATATGGCTAAAGAAATAAAGGATAGTAAAAAGAAATAAAAAGATAGTAAAAAGGTAGGCAAAAAGATGAATTTGGAAGTAAAAAAACAAACATAACAGAAATTATGGGAATGCAAGACAAAATAGAAGAGATTAAAAATACACAGGCGCATACGACCAGCATATTTGAAGAGACAGAATAAAGAGTCAGTGAATGAGAAGACAGGGCAATTAAAATCTTACAGACAGAGAAGACAGAGATAAAGGAAATGAAAAAGTTGGTTAGGGTTTCTGGGATTTGAGCGACAGTGTAAAGTGCACAAACATGAATTGTGGATGTCCTAGAAAAAGACAAGGGAAAAGGGAAAGTATATTTGAGGTAATAATGGTTCCAACTCTTATGAAAGACATAAATATACATGATCAAGAATTGTCATATACTCCAAAAAGAGTAAATCCCAATAGAAGTACTCAAAGAAAAATGCTAATCAAAAGGTCAAATGCCAAAGATAAAGGGAGAATTCTGAAAGCAGGAAGAGAAAAATGATTAATCACATACAAGCCATGTTCAATAAGACTAATGTGCTGAATTGTCACCAGACACCATGGATGTGGAATGCAGTATATTTAAGAACTGAAAGATAAAACCTTTCAGCAAATAGTCTTTATCCTTCAAAATTGTCGTTCAAAAATGAAATTGTTTAAAATATTCACAGATGAACAGAAACTGAAAGAATTCATCAACAAGAGACCTGCTCTATAAGGAATACTAAAGGGAGTTCTGCAGGCTGAAAAAATATAGGAGAAAGTGGCTTGGAGTAGAGCATAGAAATGGAATTAAAAGGGTAAAAGAGAGGCAAAAATCAAAGATATGATGTATAAAAACAAAGAATAAAATGGCTAAAATACTGTCTTTACAGAAATAACACTAAATGTTAATGGATTAAACTCCCTAATTAAAAGACTGAGATTAGCAGAATGGATTTTTAAAAAGTATGATCCAATATATGCTGTGTACTAGAAATTTACCTTAGACTCAAAGTTTTAAAAGGTTGAAAAAACAAAAACAAACTTTTAAAAAAAGTTTTAAATGGAAAAATTGAAAAAATACACTTGATGCAAACAGTAACCAAAAAAGAGCTGGGTTAACTATACTAATACAGGGCTAAATAGATGTTAAATGCAAGACTATTATAAGGGACAAAAAAAAACCCAATACATATTAATAAAACAGGCAATCCACCAAGAACAAATGACAATAATAATTATTTATGCACCTAAATAGTGTGCCTAAAAATACATGATGCAATCCCTGACAAAACTAAAGGGATACATGGGAGTTTCTACAATTATAGTTGGAGACTTCAATACACAATTCTCATCAGTCAATAGAACATCTAGAAGAGAATCAATAAGGAAACAAAGAACTTGAATAATATGATAAATGAACTAGACCTAACACACAAGTAGAGAACATTGAACCCCAAAACAACAGGACATACATTCTTCTTAAGTGTACATGGATCATTCTCCAGGACCTACCACATGTTGGGGCACAAAACAATTCTAAATAAACTTCCAAAGACTGAAATTATACAAAGCACTTTCTCTGACCATAATAGAATGAAGCTGTAAATTAATAATAGTTGGAGAACTGGAACAGTCACAAATATATGGAAGTTAAAAAACACACTCTTAATCAGTGGGTCAAAGAAGAAATTACAAGAATAATCAGTAAATATCAAGAAGAAATGGCTGAAATCAAAGACCTAATTTCAAACCAAGAGGAACTGGAAAACAAACAGCAAAGTAATCCCAAGGACAGCAGAAATAAATAAATAATAAAATGCATTAGAGCAAAAATAAATGAAATTGAGAATTGAAAGCAATAGAGAGGATTTACAAGCCACAAGTTTGAATTCTGTTCTTTGAAAACATCAATTAAAATGATAAATGCTTAGCTAGATAGTCAAAGAAAAAAGGTGATTAAGCAAGTAAAATCTGAAAAGTGAGGGAGAATATTACTAAAGATATAAAACAGATCATAAGAGAATACTATGTACAACTTTATGCCAGGAAATGCTCTCTTTTCCCTTAATAAAAATACAACAAAGGGAAGCAGATATGGCTCAACCAGTTGGGTGCTTGCCTACCAAATGGGAGGTCCCAGGTTTGTGTCCCAGTGCCTCCTACAGCAGAAAAGTAGATGCCTGCACCGGCTGCAATGAGCTAGATGCTTAAATGAACAGTTTCCACAAGCAGCAGATGCTGCGGCCTCTGTGTTGAATATGTAGATCAATTTGGGTAGAATTGTCATCTTAGCCATATTTAGTATTCAAATCCATGAACATGGAATACCTGTCCATTTATTTAGGTCTTCTTTGTTTTCTTTGAACACTGTTTTATAGTTTCCTGAATATGTCTCTTACATCCTTGGTTAAGTTTTCTTCTAAAGATTTAATTCTTTTAGTCACTATTTCAAATGGGATTTTTTTTCCTGAATGCCTCCTCAAATTTCTCATTAGTAGTGTGTAGAAACACTAATGAATTTTGCATATTAATCTTGTATCCCACTACTTTGCTGAAATTGTTTATTAGATCTAGTAGCTTTGTTTTGGATTTTTCTGGATTTCCTAGGTATAGGATAATGTTCAGCAGCTAATAGTGAAACTTTTACTTCTTCCTTCCCTATTTTGATGTTTTTTATTTCTTTTCTTGCCTAATTTCTCTAGCTAGAACTTCTAAAACAATATTTAATAACAGTGGTTACAATGTGCATCCTTTTTTTGTTTCTGATCTTAGCAGTTCAGAAACTGTTGAGTACAATGTTAGACGCAGATTTTCCTTATATGCACTTTAACATATTGATAAAGCTTTCTCCTATCTTTTGCATTGATTTGATCAAGAAAGGGTGCTGTATTTTGCCAAATAATTT
The DNA here is from genome assembly GCA_026826555.1 of Tolypeutes matacus. Classification (NCBI taxonomy): domain Eukaryota; kingdom Metazoa; phylum Chordata; class Mammalia; order Cingulata; family Chlamyphoridae; genus Tolypeutes; species Tolypeutes matacus. The sequence goes on from JAKSZT010054129.1 coordinate 1,282,692, forward strand.
CCCTGAATTCCATAGGTTTTGATATGTTGTCTTCATTTGTCTCAAGATATTTTCTGATTTCTCTTGCAGTTTCTTCTTTTACCACTGATTCTTTAAGAGTGTGTTGTTTAACCTCCATATATTTGTAGGTTTTCCCTTTCTCCAGTTGTTATTTATTTCTGGCTTCATTCCATTATGGTCAGAGATAGTACTTTGCATGATTTCAATCTTTTAAAATTTATTGATACTTGTTTTGTGACCCCACATGTTGTCTAACCTGGAGAAAGATCCACGAGCATTTGAGAATAATGTATATTCTGATGTTTGGGAGTACAATGTTATAGATATGTCTGTTAGTTCTAGTTTGTTTATCTTGTTATTCAAGTTCTCTGTTTCCTTATTGACATTCTGTTCTGATGTTCTATCCAAAGATGAGAGTGGTGTATTAAAGTCTCCAACTATTATTGTAGAGACATCTATTTCTTCCTTTAGTTTTGCCAGTGTTTGCCTCATATATTTTATGTACCTGGTTAGGTACATAAAATATTTATTATTGTTATTTCTTTTTGGTGAGTTGCTTCTCTTACTACTCTATAATGTCCTTCGTCAGGTTTTATAACTGCTTTGCATTTAAAGTCTTTTTTTTTTTTTTTTTGGTTTTATATTAGTGTAGCTACTCCAGCTTATTTTTTATTACTGTTTACATGGAGTATCTTTTTCCTGCCTTTCACTTTCAGCCTATCTGTGTCCTTGTGAGTAAGGTGAGTCTCTTGTAGAGAGCATATAGATGGCTGATAAGTTTTTACCCCTTCTGCCAGCCTGTGTCCTTTGATTGGTAAATTCAATCCATGAATATTCAAAGTTATTATTGTAAGGGCATTACATAGTTTGTCCATTGTATCCTCTGGCTTTCCATTGTCCTATCTTATTATTATCTGTCTTTTGACCCTTTTAGTTACCCTTACTAAATATTCATTTTTACAATCCTCTCCAGTCCTCTCTCTCCTGTCTTTTCCTTTCATGTTTATACATTTTGTTTATCTCTTGTAAATCAGGTCTTTTGTTCACATACTCTCTTAGTTTTGTTTATCTGTGAAGGCTTTAAAGTCACCCTCAGTTGTGAAGGGCGGTTTTTTCCAGATAAATAATTCTTGGCTGGCAGTTTTTCTCTTTCAGTACTTTTAAACATATAATACCACTGCCTTCTCACCTCCATGGTTTCTGATGAGAATTAGCACAGTCATATTGAGTATCCCTTGTATGTAATGAATTGCTTTTCCCCTGCTACTTTTTTTCTTTATCTCTTGCATTTAACATGCTACATAGAAGTTGTCAAGAAGTAAGTCTATACAGGTTTATCATTCTTGGGGTGTAATGTCCTTCTTGGATTTTGATATTTTTGTCTTTCATAAGCGTTGAGAAATTTTCAGCTACTATTTCCTCAAATATTCTTTCTGCTCCCTTTCCATTCTCTTCTCCTTCCAGGACACCCATCATGCATATGTTTGTGCATTTCACACTGTCATTCAATTTCCTAATAGTGTGTTCAATTTTTTCCCATTCTTTCCTCCCTCTGTTCTGTAAATTCAAACTCAGATGGTCTTTCAACTAATTCACTTATTCTTTTCTTGGCCATTTCAAATCTGCTGGTATACACCTCTGTGTATTTTTTAATCAATTTTATTGATACATAATAATAAAGAATAAATCCATCCAAAGTGTACTCAATGGCTATAAATTTCCCTCACATCACTGCCTTTGTCTTTCTCATGAGTTTTGATATATTGTGTTCTCATTTTCATTGGTCTCAAGATATTTGCTGAATTCTCTTTTCATTTCTTCTTTGACCCACTGATTATTTAAGCATATGTTGTTTAATCTCTATATATTTATGATTTTTTCCTTTTTCAATCCATTATTAATTTCCAGCTTCAGTCTGTTATGATTTGAGAAAATGTTTTGTAAAATTTCAATCTTTTTATATTTATTGAGTGTTGTCTTGTGGCACAAATTATGGTCTATCATGGAGAAATATCCATGAGCACTTGAAAAGAATGCATATCCTGCTATTGGAGGATTTAATGCTCTGTAGATATCTGTTAGGTCTAGTTCATTTCTCATATTATTCAAACTCTCTGTTTCTTTTTTTTATTCTCTGTCCAGATGTTCTATCCAATACTGATAGTGGTGTATTGAAAACTCCAGATATTATTGTAGAGACATCTATTTATCCCTTCAGTATTACCAGTGTGTGTCTCATGTATCTAGGGGCACTCAGGTTAGGTACATAAATATTTAGTATAGTTATTTCTTCTTTGTAAATTGTCCCTTTAATTTATACATAATGCCCTTCTTCACCACTTATAACAATTTTGCTTTAAAAATCTATTTTGTCCAATATTAGTATCACTTCACCAGCTCTTTTTTGATTACTATTTGCATGGAACATCTCTTTCCAACCTTTCACTTTTAACTTGGTTGTGCTTTTATGTCTGAGGTTAGTCTCTTTTAGAGAGCATATTGATGGATCATATTTTTATCCATTATATTAGTATATGTCTTTTGATTGGAAAGTTCAAGCCATTAACATTAAATGTTATTACAGTAAAGGCATTACTTACTTCATCCATTTTGTCCTTTGGCTTTCTGTTGTCATATCTACCATTGTGTGTCTTTTAACACTTTAACATATCATTTTTAATATTCTTCATATCTACACTCTTCTCCAAGTCTCTCACCCTTGTTTTTTTCCCTTCAGGCTGCAGCACTCCCTTTATTAACTCTTGCAATTCTGGTCTTTTGGTAAGATATTCTATCAGGTTTTGTTTGTTCTGTGAAGACTTTGAACTTGTATTTTTTTTTTTTAAGTGGTATCTCATTGTGGCTATTTTAAACAGATAAATTTTATCAATATGTATTTTAAAGCATACAATTTATCCAAAGTGTAAAATAAATGGTATTTGATATAATCACATGGTTGTGTGTTCATCACTTCAATCATTATTAAAGCATTTTCATTATTTCAATAAAATAATAATAAAAAACAGACAAACAAACAAGGAAATTCCTCACCTCTTGAACTCTCTGTTTCTCCTGCTGTACATAGCTGCTACTTCTGGCTCTTCTTACACAATTATTTAGTTGTTTATTAAGAATTTTTATTGAGATATATTCACATACCATATTTTCTATCCAAAGTGTATAATAAATGGCTTTTTTTAAGCTGTTAAAAAGCCCTTTATTATAAAATTGTAAAATAAAGGGAAAAACAGATTGAAAGAAATTACAAATTTTAAAAGAGAGTGTAAGGCCAGGTTAGATTTAATATAATCAATTATGAAGAATAGATAACTTAGCAAAAAATATTTATAAATGTAACTAATAATTCAAATATAATAGAGTAATTATATCATAATTCTTATTTTTATATTACAGCTCTATTAGACATAATAATCTCTAAGAATGAATTAAATTATTGGTTTAGTTATTTAATTTCCATTTAGGCCATAAATCTTTCTAGAAAATGAAATTCCTATTTGAGAATTCTTCACATGTTATTGGAATGAATTGCAGCAGATAACAATTTGCCAACTTTAATTGTATGAGGCAGAAAAACTGAAAATCATTTTCAGCAGTAGTTATGCTATATCATTATTGATCTGGAATATTATTTTAATTAAAGCATATGATTAAGAAAGTGTTAAAGAAAAATGAAATATTCAAAAGTATCTCTTCTCCAGTCTTCTTCAATTAAAAGCAGGTATTTATTTTGTATGGAGAATATTACATAACACTGATCACAGGAACAATTTGCCAGTTACACTGAGTAATTATTGTTCATATACTATATTATTGTTATTTTATATTATCTGGTCTACTACCACTATTTTTTTTTATTACTATTTTCATGGAATACCTTTTCCCAACCTTTCACATTTAACATGGTTGTGTCCTTGTATCTGATGTGGGTCTCTTGTAGACAATATAAAGAAAGCTTATATATTTCTATCCATTAAATCAGTCTATGTCTTCTGATTGGGGAGATCAAACCATTAACATCAATGCTATTACTGTAAATGCATTTCTTACTTCATCCATTTTGTCCTTCAGTTCTCTGTTGATATACCATTCTATTGTCTGTCTTCTTGTCCTTTAGCTTACCCTTCCTAATAAACTTCATTTCTAAACTCTTCTACTGATGTCTTGCCATTGCTTTTTCCTTTCAGGCTGCAGCACACCATTTAGGCTCTCATGTAAATCTGGTCTTTTGGTAACATATTCTATCAGTTTTTGTTTGCCTATGAAGATTTTGAACTCACCCTAATTTTTGAAGGACAGTTTTGCTGGATACACAATTCTTGCCTGGCAGCCTTAAATGCATCAGCACCTTATATATACATCATATCAATTTTTTTTTGCCTCCATTGTTTCTGATGAAAGGTTGACCACAATCTAATCAAAGTTTTCTTGTATGTGATGTTTTGCTTCTCCCTTTCTGTTTTCAAAATGCTCTCTTTATCTCTGATATTTGTTATTCTGAATAGTAGGTGTCTCAAGGTAGGTCTGTTCAGATTTATTCTGTTTGGGTGTGCATTGTCGTCCTTCTTGAATATTGTTATTTATATCTTTCATAATGGTTGGGAAGTTTTCAGTCATTATTTCCTCAAATATTCTTTCTGCCCTTCTTTCCATTCACTTTTTTGGGAACACTGCTTATGCATATGTTTGTACTGTTCATATTGTTATCCAACTCCCTGAAACCCTGTTCCATTTTTTACATTCTCTTCTATTTCTGTTCTCTTGTATTTTCTAGTTCTGATGTTCTGTTTTCAAAATCACTAATTCTGTCGTCAAGCAATTCAAATCTGCTCTTATGTGCTTTAATGTATTTTCTCATCCATCATGTCTTTCATTCCTCAAAGTTCTGTTACTTTTCTTTGCAGGCGTTTCAAATTGTTCTTTATGCTCACCCAGTGTCTTCTTAATACCCTTTATCTCTTTAGTCGTATTTTCTTTCAATTCTTTGAATTTATTTAGGATAGTTGCATGACTACCTAATTGACTTAAATCCTGTATCTCTTCAGAATATTTGACTTGTTCCTTTATCTCTTCAGGATATTTGACTTGTTCCTTTGACTGGGTCATCTCTTTCTTTTCTTTTTTTTTTAATGAAATTAATTTATTTTTAAAAATTGAATGAGTGTTCCCAGTTTTTCAACATCCTCACTAATAATTATCTGCCATTTTCAATTTTTTTTAACTTTATTTTGTACATCTCTTTCTGTTTCTTAATATGGAGTGCAATTTTTGCTGATGTCTAGGCATCTGAATATGTTGAATTTATTCTTATGGTCAATTTATCTCTTTTTGGCCTATTTTTTTTTAAAAGCTTTTCTTTCCTATTTGTTTCAACTTATTTTAAGACTTTAAGTTGTCAAAATCAGTCCAGGGACTCATTAATTGGGCACAGATTTTTCTCCTAGTAGTTCAGGTTAAGAAAGACTGAAAGCGCTTTTCTGCTTTTCTGCTGGCCGAATTCACTGAAGAATAGTCCCCCAACTTCCCCACACTTTTCCCTTGTAACAGCTGACAGGGTAGAAGATGTCTGTTCCCTTCTTAGTCAGCTGCAGTGAGACAAAGGTTTTAACCAGGCTTAATATCTTGGGGCAGGGGAGGGAAGTCTTTCCTGGACTCTGTGGAGTTTTGGTATCTCACATTTTTTTTTTCAGTTTCTTCATCTCTCTGTCCCTCACCCTCCTGGGAGTTATGTAGCACTGTCTTGGTCAGCTAACCCCCAAAGTAGGTCACTCAGATAGCTTTTAGCCCTTTCTCCTTTGTTTCTGTGTGGGAGTTGAGCCTTGCCTGCCTATTCTAATGTCATCTTACCAAACTCTACCTCCATGTCCTCTGTATTTTTAATCTCTTCAATTGTATCTTTCATTCGCATAAGATTGGTTACTTTTCTTTGCAAGCTTTCAAATTCTTCTTTTTGTTCACCTAATGTCTTCTTAATATCCTTAATCTCTTTAACCACCTCATTGAATTTTTTAAGGATATATATTTTTAAATATCTGTCATTAGTTGTCTCAAATCCTGTGTTTCAACTGAGGGTTTATTTTTTTCCTTCGACTGGGACATAACATACTCTTTCTTAGTATGGCTTTTAATTTTCTCCTGGTGTCTTGGTATCTGATTTTTTTATGTGTTTATTCTGTGCTCAGCCTCTGTCTTTAGCCTATGTTTTTCTCATTGGTTGGCTTTTTGCTAACACTTTACCTGTTCCTCCACCAGCAATGTTAATCTATTCTGTTTACTTTTTATTTGCCTTCATATATTTTAATACTCCTTTTGTTTTCTCTAGTTTCTATTACCTGGAGGACTAATTTTGGTAGGAGTGTCACCTCGGAGACAATCTTCCCAGCTCACAAATCAGACAATTGTGGGACTTGTGTATCATTCCTGTAGGGAGATGTGTCCCAAGTGGTGGACAGGAATTTAGATTAGTCATTACCTGTGGCAATGTTTATACTCATTAGGAATCCATTTACCATTTTGTAACTTAAATGAGTGTTCTTGAGATGCCCATTAGGGCTTCTAATTAAACCAGTTTCTTGGGAGCCATAGGAAGAGTGGTAGCTCCATTGAACAATTTCTGCCATATCCCAGTTTTATGTATACTGAGATATGAAATGAGTGCCTTGATCACTATGTATAAAGTGTGGAACTCTGAGAGGTTAAGGAATGTCCCAATGAGGCTTGATTGTGGCCATAGTATATGTAGTGGCATCTATTATCTTGGATTATATTTTGAATATATGTGAGGTAATAAAATCCCAGAGTTCTTTACCCCAGTGGGAACAATTCTTAGGCAATGATAAAAGAGTTTATAAAATGTACATACCGGGCAATTTTTTGGCCAGGGCATTCAGTGATAAGATGGCTTCCTGAAGCTTGGTTAATTGTGTTGACCCTTAGATTCCATCCTTTATGAGACTTATAGTTTAAGGGATAGAAAACAGTGACATTTCATTGAGCTCCATCACTTATATGGTGATAATGCTGTTTTTAAAGTGTAAAAACACTCATTGCTATTCACTCAGTTGATCTTAAGGTATTCCCAGATAACCAAGAGGTCTAGGAAAGGGATATCCTTCTCTAGCACTATGGCATCTAGTTAGGGACTGCAGATAGGGGAAGCAACACCCTCTTTCAGGTAGATTATGCCAGAGGTTCCAGGTTTGGCTGTAGCCTATAGCAAGTGTGCTTAGCAGGCATGCTGAGGTTGTGGATGTGCTGCTTCCATGACTTAAGGCATAATGAGCAGCTGGTAAACAGAGTTTCCCATTCAGAGTCTATGAAAACCTTTGTTTCCAGTACAGTCCAGTATTTGATCAGAAATTACTTTTTAAACTGTTTAAAGTTCAAGTTGAAGGAGGATAAATTCTTTCATCAAATTCAAGTACCTGAAAATATTGAATACATGAACATGTATATATGTGTGCTTAGATTAGCAGATGTGTATTTTGGAATCCCTGTATATAATTGTTTAGGCAAGGATAATATAGAATACTTACCATATTGTTAGTATGAATTACCTTAGATTCACTTGTGGGAAAAGAATAAGAGGTGGACTGTTAGAACCATTCAGAAAAGTCTGTACTTAAACAATATGAATGATATGTGCTTTCATTTCCATCATTTTATCTATAAGTTTATACATAATGTGTACTGTAATTAATTCCATTTATTTAAATTTATTTATGTGTAAATATGAGACAAAATTAGAAACAATAATATAGAACCATAGCTGCTGAATTACAAGGAAACATGAAAGACCGACAAGTGAAAAGAAGTGCAAAGAAATGTAGGTAGAGCTTGAACCACTATCCATAAAAGTATACAAAATGAGCTACATGTATACCTGTGTATGTGTGTGTGTGTGTATGTGTAATAGCAAAGAGCAATGCATGGAAGGATACACATGTGTCTTTTAACATTGGACATCTTGGGGACAGCAGTGCAATATACATATGAGAGGATGGTTGTGACTATAACTTCTTCTTTATACAAATCTGTATTGTTATGCAAGTTATAAAATAATGATTTTAATATTTTTGGATATTTTAAATATTTAAGCAATATTTAATGTGGGATACAATTATTTTAACCACTGGTTAAATAGTCAGAACCAATGGACAGTACAATAGTCAGAACCAAAGGATCTCTTGTTTGCTATTGGTATCCAATGATCTTTTCTGAACTCTATACCTAACAATGACTGAAAATAATTCTGTGAGGGTTAATGTAATTATGTCTCAAACATCTATTGAATATAAATATATCTACCAGTTAGGAAGAAGGCTGGACAATATTTGTAATTACCTAACCCATGGACCACTAGAGGATTCTTTTTCTCTCACACGCTGCTACCAGCTTCTTTCCCAATCAGTCTAATTGAATACCCATCCTTGTATATGCCAGACCATTTTTCACAACAACATAAAGTTAGATATCTGAGAAGATGCAGCTTTTAAGAAAAAGGAAGAGTTTTTACAAAAGCCCTTGAGACCATTGAGCAGCCAGCCTTTGCCCCCGCTAGGAATGTTACTTATAACTCAAGTATCTCTGAATATCATTGTTTGTGCTCTTTCATCAGAATTGCATAATTGACATCACTTCAAAGCTTTGGCTTCACTATATTTCAGACGCTGTCTATCACAGGAGCCATCACTGTCTCTCTGAGAGGTACAAATATGGAAGTCTATGGATGGATATGCCAGACCTGGAGACACTCTGCTCACCATTTGTGTGCTCCTGAAGACTCCCTGTGATACTTTGGGTCTAATATCCCAAAGAGAGAGACATGACCTTGGCAAACCCAGGTGTTCCCAGGCAAAGGGAATTGTAGCTATGGATATGACTACCCTGTCCACTGTTGAATCAGGGCATGACTCTGTCCCTTCCAATTTTTACATCTGATTATCTATGCAATTGCTGTTCTCTCTAGGGTTTGGAGACCTTACCTTTTCTTTTACTCCTTAGTCTCAGCTGGGTTTTTTTTCTTCCAGTTTTATGATCTCACGGTAAGTCAGGTTCTAACACAGAAAAAGAAAGGCCATAGGTGTTATTGATCTGTGCAAAACCATGAAGTAAAATGTTTTATGAAAAGAAAAATGTTCCCATGGTTCCCTTGCATCCTATGAGAGCCTTTGAAATAATTCTGCATGAATTAACAGTTCTACTGTTATTTAGGAAATGATACTGCCAATGGGCTTTTCTACACAAATTTCCATCTCTAATCTAATCCCCAAAGTGATAACAAACATCATAACCGAAAACCCATATTCTCTCTGTAAGGCCTGTAGACTTGGATGTGGTGAGCTCACTTCATTCCCTCATCTCCTCTCTCAGTGCTTTCCTACTTTTCTCTGCCTGGAGGTTTCTGCTAGGGAGTTTAGCAGTCCTTGCTTGTAGGGCTTCCTTCCCACTGTTCACATGAGGGCAGGTGTTCCCACAGCCTGGCATCATCCCTGTTCCTTCTGCAAATAAAGGCAGTTACATACCACCACACCATCTGAATATCCCTAGAGGTTTTTGGGTGAGCCTCTCTTCCAGTCTCCCATATCCCAGTGAAACCCCATTTCTTTTTCATGACTTACAGGGTGGATCTTTTTTAGGGTCATGGAGAGCTCATTGTTCAGATGAGGATTCTATAGCCTCCTGGCCTGGGTGAGTCTCAACCTGCATTGATGTCAGCTGTTCTGAAACTGCTTCAGTCCACTTCCTCCTAGGGCTGTTGTTCCCCATGAAGTTGGAGCATAGATGGTTTGGGACATTGCAATGGATGGTGTAGTTTCCTAAAGAGGAGATTGATTGAAATAGCCTGAAGGGAGGTCTTCTTAGAAAGGCTCTCATTTCCTAGCCCAAGCACCCTTATCTATCTAAGTCAGTGTTTCTTACAAGAGGTCTTTACATGCTTTGCCCTCTGCTCCTGAGGATGTGCTGCTCTTGGTTTCTTTTACCAAGCTTCCTGCATCTGTAGCCTCAGTGGCTCTTGCTGCAGTCTGATCAATTCATATTTCCCTAATTCCAACTTCTGTAAGCAGGCAACAGATATCTTCATTTTCATATTGGCCTTCAGGCATCCCTGGGCCAGCTGGTGGCACAGTCTAGGATGGTAGTGTTCTGAGTGGGGCCACCGCCTCTCCACCATCTCCTCATAGAAAACATGGCATCTGAATGCCTCTCTCACATAGTGTCTGCATGCACCAGGACTGCAACAAGCCATGCAGCTGAAGATGCCTTCCCTGGTTACCAGCCAGTCTGGGGCCACAGTGCAGGGCCTCAAGTCCTCCTCCATCAGAACAGCAGGCTCATGGGTCAAGCCTCAGTTCCTCTGGGAAAGATTCCAGGGACCTGAGCAAGGACTCAATGTTGATTAGACTGTGGGAAAGCTGATGGTGCTCTCTTCAGATAACTCAACCATAAAGAAAGAACTGGGAGTGTTTTCCCACACGTGAAAATGTGGTTTTGGTTTGCCACTCAAGGGCTATCCACTTTACCATGTGCACTCTGGTAAAATATGTGCACCTGACTCATTATATTCCTGAAGAAAACTAGTTTGAAGAATTATATTCTGCTCAGATGAAGATATGGAAGAAAATTTCTCTGATAACAATGGAATCTTCCTATAGTTGTAGATTGACGTTTCTGATTTTGATGTTGTAGCCTGGCACTTTTGTCTTGGACTGAGGCCTCTGAGAGCATTTTCATGAATTCTATAGGTCCTGAGTTCTAGAATATGGACTCAAGGCTCTGATCTCAGGGATTGCTAGATATTTCTATCCTTAACTAATTCCAAATTTGTAAAATCCCATCACTTTTTTCTTTTTCCCCAGGACCTCCCTCCATTGGGGGTATGGCTCTGGGAAACATAGCCCTCTATGCAAATTAGTACTAATACTAGAGACATTAACAGATTTAATACTCTTTGATAAACACTATAATACATTGTGATTTCATATTTTTAAAGAGGTTTCCAAGCCAATTTTTCCTTTTTCATTCAGCATTTATTTATTGAATTCCAACTGAAATTACTCCTTTGAAACATGGAAATGGTCTCATATACCTGAAACTTTGTAATAGTCTGTAACTTCTCTAAAAGTAAATTTTGATAAGTTATATTCCTAGTAAATTTAAGTGTGAGCACTCAAAGAGATATAGCAAATTTTTAACCTCTTTTTTCCTTCTTATTAAAGGGAAAAAGAATGAATATACTCAAAAGGAGAGAATGATTTATATACAATTTTTGAGGCTTTTATATGTATATGTTTTTGTTGTACCTTCTTAAACAAGCAGCAATAGTAGATTAAAGTTTTCTTTCTCTGAACAGAATCTCCTTTCAGCATGTCCTTATTAAATGAACTCCTTCAGGATGAAGGCACAAATCAAACACTGCCTGTTAAAGCTGTGAGGCCCTAAACCAATGTTGACCAATGCACAAAATTCTCAAGTGAGTGTATCTAGCTGAGCTATATATTTCAGCCTAAAAGCATTTGTATGCTTCTGAATATGAGGAAAAGATTTGTGGAGTTCAGCATAAAGGAAGAGATTAAGGGAGGTTTTGTGTATGTGTTGGGTGGTGGGAGACAAGGGAATAAAATGATCCAATATAATCAACATGCCACCAGATACTGTTTGATTACCTTAGGGAATGGCCCCATATCAGGGATTCAACATTTGTCTTTGCTGCTGGCATATTGGGCACTCAGTAGTGGCTATAGCCAAGTCAGCCTTTGCGAATGGAAGTACATATTGCTGAACCCATGCATAACCTCTATCCCAGCCACTGTGACCACTATGTTCTTATGTCCATTGGGCAATCATAGAAGTGCCTGGGGAAGAAGCTGAGTTATATCCACAGAATGGTTCATGTTATTAAGTTTATAATTAATTTTTTTTCTATTCAAAGGATACCCTTTGTTGGGTATTCACATGGGATACAAACATATTCATGGTGTTTTTCCCATTCAGAAATGTCTATCCACATTCCCCTCCACCAAATCACTTTGTCACTTATTTTCCAATTATAATCCTTCCAACCTGACCAAAAACATTAGCTACAGCCAATGAATCCATATACTATCAAATCTGGCCATTTCTTCTTCTAGGGAAAATATCAAACCAAGAAAACTGCTCATAGTTCTGCACACTGGTAGAATTTCATGTCACTGCTGACTTTCAGGGATATAGCAGAAATCAATTCTAGTGCTGCAGTTGTCTGCTTTCATAAGGTGACTGTTCATCACACAGAATAATCTGTCAAACAGGCCCAAGTTTTCTCTTCTTCAGGCAACAAATCATAGATAAGTTTTCAAGAAGTCATAGCTGTGGGCTCTGAGAAAGAAGGAAATGTGACAGGGTGAGGGACATGAGCATTTGGACCACTTCCTCATATAACTTACTTGTGCCTTCAAGACCTGCTCAAGCCAGATATTATATATGCTGCTTCCATTTGATGATGGAGTGCTGCTGTGAAGGCCCAAATTTATGGCTTTCTGGATTAGACAACATCTAGTTCATGATGGCCAGCTTATGTCACATGTTAACATGGTGGCCTATGTTTAAGTGCTGATTTCTAACAAGGTCACATAACAAACCAAAGGTTTTTCTCAAAAGCAAAATTAGTTATCTGCAGAATATGGCGGGACTTTGCTCCACAATCCTAAGTTTCTTCACTGTGATTCTCCTATAAGAGTCTGCCAAAGACTCCAAATAGTACCTACTTACTTTAGGCACTATTGTATCTGCTGGATAATATAGTTCAAGTAGCAAAGCATCTTTTATGGCAGTCTGGTCCTGTTGTGGAGCCTTTATTAGTCTGGTCTCCACTCATAATTAGCAGAATTTCAGCTTATTTAATAAATGAGCCTAAGAAGCACATTAAAAGGGGAAACAAGTCCAAAATCAAAAGAGACCCATCAACTGTTGCAACTCTTTTTTTGTTATGGGAGGACCAGATTCAAATGGTTGTTTTCACATCAAAAGGAATGTCTTAACATGCCACACACTTATAGGGAATGCAGGAATTTAACTGGGATGGAAGTTCCCTGAATTTTTGTTGGATATTTTCTCATTCTCTCACATGAAAATGTCTTACCAATAAATAGTTGCTGCTGCTTCCTCACTTGATCCAGTTTGTATATCATCACTTTAATGGACTAGCATGAGGTCTTATGGAAGGGAAGATGATCAGGGTCCCTGCAATTAAATTATGACGTAGAGCTTGAAAGTTGGTGTATCTCTGAGGTAAGACAGTGAAGGTGTATTGATGACTTGCCAGGTCAAAATAAACTGCTTCTCATGTTCTTTCCTAAAACTTAGTAAGGAAAAAAAAAGCATTTTCCAGATCAATGGCTACATAGCAAATTCCAAGGGATGTGATAATTTGTATAACCAGGACACTACATTTGGAACAGCAACTGAAATTGTGAGTTCATTATAATCCACTGTCACTATCCAAGATCCATTTTTTTTTTTCGCATAGGCCAAAACAGAATAATTGAATGGGATATGGTAGAAATCACTATCCTTGCTTCCTTTAAGTACTTGATGGTGTCACTAATCTTTTCAATCTCTCCAGTAATGGAGCATAGCTAATAGCTTACTAAATAGTTCTAGTGGCTTCCACTTGGCCTTTCCTGCCATATTAGCCCTCAGGGAACCAATGAGGGGAGTTTTCCAGCTGATGATATGTCTTTTCCAATGATGTATTCTAGAAATTGGGAAATAATCACAAGATGAGTTCAGGGATTCAGTGGATCCACTGTAAGATGGAACTGAGCTAAAACTCCATTGGTTATTTGATCGTCATAAACCTTACTCTGTCTGGTGGATTACAGGGTACATTTTGGTTCTCCTGGCATTAATGTCAGTTCAGAATCACTAATCCTCAAAATGTCTGATTATTTCCTTTCTACCAATGCACAGTCAACTTGATAAAAAAAAAATGTAATGAGTCACTTTGAACTTTGGGGAAGGCCTGGAGATAGAATAACAGCTAATGTCTGGGCAGTATACTAGCGTCCTTCCTTAAGGGGACCACACCTCCCAATTATTCAAGGGATTATGGGTCTTTAAAGTGGTGAAAATATGAGAATTGATGCAGTGGCTGTAACTCTGACTGTTTTGATACCTCTTTGACTCTTCTATACATTATGATGGCCATCCAAACCTAGTCTTTGGCATTAAATGCTGTCACTTGGATCAAGCCACCCTGGAATCCAATTATCTCCATTCCATTAAAGGATCACAGTTCAGTGGCAGCAATCCCTACTGTAATTTTTTGCTATCACAGATTGAATCATGTCCCCAAAAAAAGACATGTTCAGCTCCCAATTCCTGGTCCTTTGGCATGAACCAATTTGTAAATAGGAACATTTAAGAAGTCATTAGTTAATATGCATCCAGGATAAATAAGAATGGGTCTAATCTTATTACTGGAGGCTATATCAAGAAGGCCATAGAGGAAGAAAACCATGGAGAACAGCCAGAAGCTGGAAGTTAATGAAATCAGAAAGGAAAAGAAAAGATGCCTCCATGTGAATGGAAAAGTCTAGGAACTGCAAGAGTCTGGCCATCCAGAAGATACCAACCCCAAGAGGAAGCAAGCCTTCTAACCACTGAATTTCTTTTGTTTAGACAGTTCATTAGTATTTACTTTAGCAATTAGGACACTAAATCACTAACCTACAGGGAAGAATGACCACAAAGATCTTCAAGGATTTTGTTTTTCTCTTGCTTAATTGTTCTGACAAGAACTTCCAGTACAATGTTGAATAACAGTGATGAGATTGGTTATCCATGTTTTTTTTCTCATCTTAGACAAATAGTTTTCAGTCTTTCACCATTAAGTAGATATTAGCTATGGGCTTCTCATATATGCCCTTTATCATGTTGGGGAATTTTCTTTTAATCCCAGGGTTCTAAGTGTTTTTATCACAAAGTGCTGTACTTTGTCAAAAGCCTTTTCTGCATTAATTGAAAAGATCATGCCTTTTTTTTCCCCTTCATTCTGTTAATGTGTATTATATAAATTGATTTTCTTTTATTGAACCAACCTTGCATAGCAGAGGTAAAATCCAATTTATTATGGTGTATAATTCTTTTAATATGCTGTTCGATTTAGTTTGCTAGTGTTTTGGTGAGGATTTTTGCATCTATATTCATTAGAGTCTGAACATTTCTTTTCTTGTGGTATCTTTATCTGGCTTTGCTTGAGGGTTATGTTGGTATGATAGAATGAGTTAGGTGTTCCCTCTTCAATGTTTTGGAAGTGATTAAGCAGAATTGGTGTTAAGTCTTCTTGGAATATTTAGTAGAATTCCCCTGTGAGCCAACTGATCCTGGGCCTCTCTTTATTGGGAAATTTGTGATTACTGATTCAATCTCTTTACAATTTCTTCTTCAGTCAACCTAGGTAATTTGTGCATTTCTAAGAATTTTTCCATTTCTTCAAGGTTATCTAATTTTATTGGCATGCTATGTCCATACTAACCTCTTATATTCATTTTTATTCTCATGGATCAGTTCTAATGTCTAGCTTTTCATTGCTGATTTCCATTAGTTTTACCGTCTCTCTCTTTTTTTTAAATCAGTCTAGTGAAATTCTGGATGATTTTATTAATCTTCATCAAAAAACCAACCTTTGTTTTTACTGATTCTATGTATTTTTTTCCCTTTCATTTCCATTCTAAACTTCGTTATTTCCTTCCTTCTGCTCATTATTAGTTTAGTTTAGTTTTGTCTTCTCTATCTAGTTCTTCCAATTCCCAGGTTGGGGATCTGATTTAACATCTTTCCTCCTTTTTAATGTAAGCATTTAAAGCTATAATTTTGCCTCCCAGCACAGCCTTAGCTGCATCCCATAAGTTTTGGCATGTTGTATTCTCATTTTCACTCATCTCAATGCATTTCCTAATTCAGCTTCTTATTTCCTCTTTAACCCACTGGTTTTTTAAGCATACGTTGCTTAATTTCTACATATTTGTGACTTTTTCCACTTCTTTCTCTTGTATTGATTTCTAGCTTCATTCTTTTCTGGCCAGAGAATATATGTTTTATTATTTGAATATTTTTGGATTCATGTAAACTTATTTTGTGACCCAACATATAGTCTCTCTTGGATAATCATACATGTGCACACAAGAAGAAAGAAATATTGTTTTTGTTGGGTCCAGTGTTCTGTATATGTTTGCTAAGTATATTTGGTTTAGTGTATCATTCAAGCCCTGAACTTCCTTATTGATATTTTGATTATGTGTTCTATACATTAATGAGAATGGTGTATTAAATTGTCCTACTCTTCATGTAGTACCATCAATTTCTCCCTTAAATAAGTTAGTATTTGTGTATATTTTGAGGCTTTGTGGTTAGGTGCATATAATTGTTACATCTTCCTGTTGAATTGTCCTCTTTATCAGTATACTATGACAAGTTTTGTCCCTTCTAACTGTTTTTTACTTAAAATATTTTATCTGATACTAATACAGCCTCCCCAGCTCTCTTTTCGATATTACTTTCATTGTATAATTTTCCATCTTTCCATCCTCAATCTACTTGTATCTTTGGTTTTTAGGTAAGTCTTTTGCAGTATCCTATAGTTGGCATATGCTTTTTATCTATTCTGTCAATTTTGCCTTTTGACTGGAGAGTTTAATCCATTTTCATTTAAAGCCACTACTGGGGAAGCAGATGTGGCTTAAGCAGTTTTGGTGCCTGACTACCACATGGGAGGTGCCAGATTTGGTTCCTGGTGCCTCCTTAAAAAAAAAAAAAAGATGATGAGCACCAACAAGCAGACACAGAGAAAAGACAGCAAGCACAAACAGTGGATGGGGGCTCTGCCTTTCAAATACCATAAAAAAAATATTCTCACTACTGATGATACAGGACTTTACACTGCCATTTTTCTTTATAGCCTTTTCAGCTTTTATAACTTTGCTGTCCTTCACTTCCATTAAAACGTACTTTTATATTTATTTCCTTTTTGTCTTGTACCATATTGAGTGCCTTCTCATTTCTATATTTATATATTTTTCATCTTTTTTTTTTTTTTTGGTTACCATGAGGTTGAAATTTAACATTCTAAATATAAAACTATTATATTTATTTTCATACCATTTAACTTCAAGAATATGCACATATATTTTTCCTCTACCTGTCTGTCCCTTACAATTTTTTGTGCTTGATATCACTTATATCTTTGTGTATTATCTTTCCAAAAATCTAAATTTATCCTTTCTTTTTATGCATTTGCACTTTCACATCTGTAAGAATTAAGTGGATTTACATACCAAGCAATACAATATAATAATACTAGCATTATATTTAGACAAATTATTTCCATTATCAAAGATCTTTATTTTTTCTACTTTGAACCACCGTCTAGTGTCCTTTCCTTTTAGTCTGAAGAACTACCATTAGCATTATTTGTGGGACAGATGTAGTGGTGATGAACTCCCTCACCTTTTCTTTCTCTGAGAATGTCTTAATCTCTCCCTCATTTTTGAAAGATTACCACCAAATACAGCATTATTGGTTGGCAGTTGTTTCCTTCAGCACTGTAAGTATTTCAACCCATTGCCTACTTGTAGCCATGATTTTTGATGAGCAATTGGCACACAATCTACTTGTTTTCCCCTCATATGTAATATGTTGCTTTTCTCTTTCAGCTTTCAGAATTCTCTTTTAGCCTTTGCATTTTATAGTGTAAGTGACAGGACATGATAAACATGTTTGGTGTTCTCTGAGCTTGGATATGCCTATTCATGTCTTCTGCTAAATTTGGGGAGTTTTCTGTAATTATTTCTTTGATTATTCCTTCTACCACTTTCTTTCTATCTTCTCCTTCCAAGATTCCCATAGTCCAGATATTTTTTGCACTTGATGGTGTTCCATACATGTTTTAGTTTATTTTTGTTTTAATATTTCTTTTTTCTTTCTGCTTCTCAGTGTGACTCATTTCAAGTGACTCTTAAAGATCACTGATCTTTTCTTCAGCCAGTTCCAATTTGCTCTTGGACTCTGTCTTTTCCAGGGGGTGTTCTTGTTAGTCTTTTGGGGTTCCCTGTTTAAAGTACTTTGGTTGTCCCTTCTCCTGGTTATATGTAGCAGGCAGGCCTTTGTCCCAGTTGTCAGCCTCTAACTTTTTAAAAATTCCTTTTATTGTCTCATGCTGCTTTTGCCTGAAGATCAAAGTTGGGGAGGAGGGTTGCTCAGTCAAAAACTTTCCCAACATAGTTTTTAACAGTTAAAACATGGCCAGAGGCCCATGAAGGGGGTGCAGACAATCTCCAAATTGCCCTGGAAAGAGGTTCATGAAAGGTCCCCAAATCTTCTCTAACAGTTCCCTATAGCTTAGCTTTACTGCTTTTCCAAATAAATGCAGCCCTTCAGCTAACTGTTCCCTGAAGCCCTGGCAAAGCCCTGCATCTTTAAATATCCACCATTTCCAATTTCTCCATGGAGGGTTGAAATAATGGTGGCCACTACTTTTTCCAGGGTGGGTTAAAACAATATCTCCCCTCATAGCTAGGGCCCTATGATCTGAATTCCCTAACCAAAAGCCTTGATCAGTGATCAAGTTTGACCACCATTGATCCTGGGTAAGAAGATTTTTACAACCCTTTCTGTCACCAGCAGTGGGGAAGGGACTGGACCTATAGTGTCTTGCTGAAAAAGTAGGGGATGGGTGGTTGGGAGGAGTTCTAGGAAGATGACATTGGTGTAATAAGGCATGGCTCAACTCTTTCACAAAAGCAACAGAAAAAGGGCCAAAAGCTGTCAGAGGGGCCTGCTTTGAGGTTCAGCAGACTAGGACAGTGCTGCACAACTCACAGGAGAATGAGGGACAGAGAGATAAAGAACCCAAAATGTCAAACATGAGTTAGAAAACCCCTGGGGTGGCCATAAAGAGCACCCATCCCCCACTTCCAAGACATTAAGCCTGGAAAATGTCCCTGGCTCACTGCAGCCAACTGAGAGGGGGGTAGACATCTTAGTCTCTGTCAGCTATTACAAAGGAAGGGGGAAAGTGAGTTGAGAAGCTTCTCTATAGTGAATTTGGGCAACAGAGGCCACTTTGAATTTGAAATCTGTCTAGACAAGGCCTGGAAATTTGAGGTTGAAGGAAACACCCCTGTGGAAAGTTTCCCTGACAAACACCATGTGCTGGCTGGTCAGGAAATTGCACAGAGAAAAAATGCTTTTAGGTTTCTCTTAAGACCCTGGGAGAAAATCTGTGCTCCATTAGTGAGTCCCTGGCCAAATTTTCA
This sequence comes from Tolypeutes matacus, assembly GCA_026826555.1. Lineage (NCBI taxonomy): Eukaryota > Metazoa > Chordata > Mammalia > Cingulata > Chlamyphoridae > Tolypeutes > Tolypeutes matacus. The sequence continues at coordinate 1,302,005 of JAKSZT010054129.1, forward strand.
TAGCTTAACTTGGGCAATTTTAAAGACAGGATTCAGTGAACCAAAAATCAAAGAAAAGCTATGTAAAAAAACACTAAGCAAGAGAGAGAAATTAACCATGAGTGTGAATTCACCAACAGATTCAGATGCCTAGACTTCAGGAAAATATTACAAGCCATACTAAGAAATAGGAAGATTTGACCCAGCCAAAAGAATAAAACATATGTCCTGAAGAGTACAGGATTTAAGACAACTAAGCAATGATAATCGCTCAAATATCATAAATCAATTCAAAGAACTGAAGAAAAATATGACCAAAGTGATAAAACATATTAAGAATATACTAAATGAACAAAAAGAATAATTTGAAAGCCTGCAAAGAAAAGTAACACAGTTTATGGGAATGAAAGACATGATTGATGAGATTAAAAATATATTTGAAACACATAAGAGCAAATTTAAATTGCTCAAATACAAAATTAATCATTTTGAGGACAGAAATAGAAAATAAAAGAAGATGAAAAGAGAAAAGAATGAAAAAATTGGGACAGGGTCTCAGAGAATTGGATGACAACATGAAATAGGACAACTTACACATTATTGGTGTCCCAGAAGTGAATGTAAAAGGCAGAAAGAATATTTGAGGAAATAATGACTGAAAACTTCCAAACGCTTATGAAAGATATAAATATCAATATCCAAGAAATACAATGCACCTCAAACAAAATAATTCTGAATAGACATATCGAGACACATACTAATCAGAATGACAAGTATCAGAGGTAAAGAAAGGATTATGAAAGCAGTAAGAAAAAAGCGAAGCATCACATATAAGTGACCTCAATAAAATTAAGTGCCAACCTCTCATCAGAAACCAGGGAAAAGAGAAGAAAGCAGTATGATGTATTTAATGTACAGAAAGAGAAAACTGTCAGCCAAAAATTCTGTACCGGGAAAAACTGTCCTTCAAAAATGAAGGTGAGTTCAAAGTTTAGATGACAAACAGAAATGGAGACAGTATATTACCAAAACACCAGAATTACAAGAGATACTAAAGGGAGTGCTTAAACCTGAAAGGAAAAACAAGGGTGAGAATTGGAGAAGAGTATAGAAATGAAGAATATTAAGAAGGGTAAATTAAAGGGTAAAAAGATTGACAATAGTAAGGTATGACAACGGAATCAAAAGGACAAAATGGATGAAGTAAGTAATGCTTTTACAATAAAAAATTTGAATGTTAATGGCTTGAACTTACCAATCAAAAGACATAGACTGATAGATTGGATAAAAAATATGAGCCATCTATATGCTGTCTACAAGAGATTCACCTCAGATGCAAGAAAACAAACACATTGAGAGTGAAAATTTGAGGAAAAAAAAAGACTTTTCATACAAACAGTAACCAATAAAGAGCTGGAGTTGTGATACTAATATTGTAGAATATTTTTTAAATACAAATCTTTGCTCTGTGGATACTTCTCCAGTATGTACCATATGTTGGGTCACAAGAGAGTTCTCAATAAATTTTAAAAGTTTGAAATTATACAAAACACTTTCTCTGATCATAACGAAATGCAGCTGGAAATGAAAAAAGGAAGAAAAAGGGAAAATTCATAAATATATTTGTAGCACTTTGTTATTATTTATGAATTCCATAAAAGATAGTTGATTATGTTTGTAAAGTCATCTGTTCCTCTAGGTGTTATACCCTTTGATTGTATTAAAGTCAGCTGAGATGTCTTTGATTAAATTATGTTACAATTAGGCATTTCATTTGAACACATAATTAGGGTGACACTGTTTAAGTCCCTGACCCCTTTGTAGGCTACATAAACAGACATTCAACCCAGGGGACACACAGAAGTAGATACACAGAAGAGCAGGAAGGAATAGAGAGAGCTCCATAGACACAGAAGAGGAGAGAACTTGTCACCTTTGATTCTGTGGCCCTGGGAAGAGAGATGAGTCCTTTGCCTGATAATTTACAGCTGATCTTGTGAAGAGACCAGACAGCTGAACCCAGAAAGAAATGAGCCCTCCAGCCTTCTGCTGGGATTTGAAGAACCTGGACCTATGGAGCTTTAAGAGGAAAGAGGAAGACTGAACCTTTGCAGATGTCACACATCATCTTGCTTCAACCCATGGTAACAGACATTTGGTGAGAAAGAAGCTCTTATGGAAACTTGAGTTTGAATCTTTAGGGCCTTGTAACTGTAAGTTTCTACCCCAAATTAAATAAACTTTATAAAAGCCAACAGATTTCTGGTACTTTGCATCAGCACCCTATGGTTGACTAATACAATATTAAACAAGACACTCAAATAATCAGTGGGTCAAACAAGAAATTGCCAGAGAATTATGAAAATATCTTGAGATGAATGAAAATGAGGACATTACATCAAAACCTATGCAAAGGCAGCTAGCTCTGAGAGTGAAACTGACAGCCCTCAATGCTTACATAGAAAAAGAGAAAGACATAATTGAATATCAAACTGCACACCTAGAAGAACTAGAAGAAGAGCAAACTTATCTCAAACCAAGCTGAAGGAAAGAAAGATAAGAGCAGAAACAAATGAAACTGAGAACAAAAAATTAGAATAATTAAAACCAAAAGTTGGTTCTTCAAGGAGATCAACAAAGTTGAAAAAGCCCTAAGCTAGATTGACAAAGAAAAAAAGAGAGAAGATGCAAATAAGTAAAATCAGAAATGAGAGGGAGGACATTACTACCGATTTTGCAGAAATAGAGATTGTAAGAGGATACTATGAAGAACTGTATGCTAAAAAACTAGATAATGTAGATGAGGACAAATTCCTAGATACACACACAAAAATACTTACACTTGCCCTAGAAGAAACAGAGGATCTCAAGAAATCAATCAGAAGTAAAGATATTGAAATGATAATCAAAAACCTCCCAAGAATGCTAAGGGGTGTGGAGTCTTTCTTTTTGGGGTAGTGATATTGTTCTAAAATTTTTGAGAAGATGAATGTACAATATCAACATTGTGATTATACTAAAAGTCATTGATTATACACTTTGGATAATATCGCTAGAAACATCAGTTATGTGCAGTGGGGGAGAGAGATTGAGAGGTGAGGAATTTTCTTGTTTGTTTGTTTGATGTTTGTTATTATTGAAATAATAAAAATGCTCTAATAATGATTGAAGTGATGAACACACAACTATATGATTATATCAAATACCATTGATTGTACACTCTGGATGAGTTGTATGTTTATTAATGTGCATTAATAAAATTGATTTGTTATTTTAAAAAAAGCTTCACAAAGATGAAAACCCCAGGACTGATTGGTTTCACAGGTGAATTCTAACAATCATTCAAAGATAAATTAAAGCCAATATTCCTCAAACTCTTCCCAAAAATTGTACAAGAAAGAATGTTACTGAACTCATGCTATGTAGCTAGCATCACCCTAATGCCAAAAGCAGATAAAGACACTATGAAAAAAGAAAACTATAGACTAAAATCACTAATGAATATAGATGCTAAAATCCTCAACAAAATACTCGCAAATCAAATCCAAAAGCATATTAAAAGAATTATACATGATGATCAAGGGGTTTTACCTGAGGTATATAAAGTGGATCAACACAAGAAAATCAATTAGTGTAATAAATTACATTAATAAATTGGAAGAAAAATTCACATGATCCTCTCAATTGATGCAGAAAAGGCATATGACAAAATTCATCACCCCTTCTTGATAAAAAGAAAACACTCCAAAAGACAGGAATAGAAGGAAACACTCAATATGGTGAATTGCATATATGAAAAATCTACAGCTAGCATAGTACTCATGGTGAAAGAATGAAAGCTTTCCCACTGATATCACAAACATGACAATGATGCTCATGCTCATTGCAAATATTCAATATTGTTTTAGAGGTTCTAGCTTGAGCAATTAGGCTAGATAAAGAAATAAAAGTCACCCAAACAGGAAAGGAAGAATAAAACTTTCCTTATTCACTGATGATGTTATCCTATATCTAGAAAATCCTGAAAAATCTACAGCAAAGCTTTTAGACAAGTTCAGCAAAGGGGCGGTATGATTTTTTAATACATAAAAATCAACAGTATTTCAATACACTTCTGATGAGCAATCTTAGGAGGAAATCAGGAAAAAATCCATTTATAATAGTGACTAAAAGAATAAAATATTTAGGAATCAACTAAACCAAGAATATAAAGTGTCTGTATTCAGAAAACTACAAAAGATTGCTAAAAGAAATTGTAGAAGACATATAAATGGAAAGACATTCTGTGTTCATGGACTGGAACACTAAACATCATTAAGATGTTCATTCTACCCAAACTAATATACAGATTCAATGCAATCCCAATAAAAATCCCAGCAGCTTATTTTGCAGCAATGGAAAAGTCAATTATCAGATTTATTTGGAAGGGTAAGTGTCTCCAAATAGCCAAAAATATCTTGAAAAAGAAGAAAAAAGTTGGAAGAATCTCACTTTCTGACTTTAAAGCATATTGCTTAGCTACAGTGGTAAAAATGGCATGGTACTGGCATAAAGACAGACAGATTGACCAATGGAACTGAATCAAGAACTCAGAAATAGACTCCCACATCTATCACCAAGTGATTTTTGACAAGACTGTCAAGCCCTCCCAGCTGGGACAGAACAGTTTATTCAACAAATGGTTTTGGGAGAACTGGATATCCATATCCAAAATAAAGAAAGAAGAACCCTATCTCACTCCTTATACAAAAATTAACTCAAAATGGAACAAGGATGTTGTAGGAGGTGTGGGAGGTGGGCAACATGGGAATCCCAGTGGCTTCCATGTAATATTTTGGGTATCTAAGCACCTCTTAAAATATATTTATATATAAACATAAATAACAATTTTGCAAGCAAAAGCACATATATGCATATATATTTATATATCATTTTGCAAATGTTGGTATGTATTGTGAAAATTTTGAATTTTACCCACAATAAAAAAAAAATTTAAAAAATTAAAAATTTAAAAATTTTAAAAAAAGGACCTAAATATAAAACAACCATAAAACTCCTTGAAGAAAATAAAGGAAAACTTCCTCAAGATCTTGTAGTAGGTGGTAGATTTTTAAACCTTACATAGAAAGCACCAGCAACAAAAGGAAAAATAGATAAATGGGACCTCCTCAAAATTAAACTCACTTGCACCTCAAAGGATTTTATCAAAGGTTTGGGGGGGGGGGAATACAGCCAACTCAATGGGAGAAAATATTTGGCAATCACTAATCTGACAAGGATTTAATATCCATGATAGGGACATGGATGTGGCTCAAATGGTTGAGCATCTGTCTCCCATATGGAGGGACCTGGGTTCGATCCCAGGGACCTCCCGGTTAAAAAAAATATATATCCACGATAGCTACATAGCTCATACAACTCAATAATATAAAGACAAATTACCCAGTTAAAATATGGGCAAAAAAGTTGAAAAGACAATTTCCAAAGAAAACGAAATGGCAAAGAAATACATTGAAAACTGTTCAATATCATTAGCAATTAGAGAAATGAAGATCAAAATTACAATGAAATATTTTATATCTATTAGATTAGCTTCTTTTAAAAAGTAAGAAAACTAAATGTTGGAAAGGATGAGAATAGGAATGCTTGTTCACTCTTGGTAGGATTGTAGAATGTTACAGCCAATGTGGAGGATTGTTTGGCAGTTCCTAAAGAAGTTGAATGTAGACTTGCCATGGGACCTGGCAATACCATTACTAGGTATATACCCAGAACTGAGAGCAGTGACACAAACAGATATCTGCTCACTGATGTTTATAGCAGTGTTATTCATGATGGCCAAAATTTGGAAACAACCCAGATGTCCATCAATCAATGACTGGACAAACAACCGGTAGTATATACACAAGATGGAATATTATTCAGCAGTGAGAAGAAATGAAGTTGTGAAGCATATGACAACATGAATGAACCTGGAGGACATTACATTATGTGAAGCAAGCCAGACACAAAAGTGCAGATACTGTATGATTGCACTATTATGAACTAAATATACTGTGTGAACTAAATATATTGCATTAATAACTAGAACATAGGAGCCAAGAAAATAGAATGAAGGTAGAGAATGGAAAGATGTTGGTTAATTTGTGCAGAATTGGTAAAAAGATTATCTGTATATCTTTAGAAATGAATAGAAATGATGAAGGCACATCATGGTGTTTGTAACTAGCAGAGTTATATGGGTATGACAGTGGTTGAAAGGGAAAGTCTAAGGTCATGTATATTAGTAGAAGGAAAGATAAAAAATATAGCATGTGTCTGTATAACATAGTGGAACCTCATGTGAAATACGAATACAGATGATATTGTATATATAAGACTATTTCTACAAGATATAAATACAAATAAATTACAGAGATGGAAACAGAATAGCAGCTATGTATGGCAATGGAGTCAGAGAGAGATTGAGAAGTGATGAGTTTTTTTGTGTTTCTTTTTTTGTTTTTTAGTACTATTATTGGAATAATGAAAATTCTCTAAAAATGATTGAAGTGAGGAATGCACAACAATATGATTGCCCCAAATTCCATTGATTGTACATTTTGGATGGATTTATGCTTCATTAATATGCACCAATAAAATTGATTTGTTAAAAAAAAGAAACAGAATAGACTAAATCAAGACTAGAGCCACCACCAATGACAATTGCTTGCAGCAAATGTCATGCATTTCAGTAAGCCCAAACTTCTTATTTTTTTCATCTTTTAAAATTATTTTTATAAAGAGAAGTCACTAGATAAATTGTCTTCAAACAGCAAAAACAAAATGGTATGGTTGGTCTTATTTCTTATATTTCCTCAATAAAGCAGTTTATAAAATTAAAAAAAAAAAGAGTATGGAATATACACTGGTACCTGCTTCATGGATAGAGCACACTTCTCTCCCATAGTTTATCAGCTCTTCCTCTTCCTCCCACTCTTTCTTTCCTGCCAAAAGGGAAGGGCACAATTATAACTAGTTTAGCTTATTCAAGCCCATATTGGCCATATTTCCTGAAATTTAACATGCAGACTTTAGTTAGTTGAGTTAAAAAATTTAGTTAGTTGAGACACATCTGTCTCAGCACATCAGTCAGAGTGCTACCCTAGGCTCAGAATATGTTCTATTATGCAAATACTTTGCAAGCTCTAATAAGCTCCCAGAAACTGTGGTATTTGCAGTGCCCTAAATAAAATGTGCTATTTTACAAGTACCCTGAGTTGAAATTCATTTTAAAACTCTTCAATAAGTTGTTTTCTTTAAATTTTTTTGGAGGTACCAGGGATTGAACCTGGGACCTTGTACATGCAGAGCAGGCACTCAACCACTGAGCTATACCCGCTTCACTCTGCAATAAGATTTTGACAGGGAAAAAAAAGCAAAAAAGGACAGAAATGACCTGTGACTAAAATATTCACCTATTTGAGTTAAACACATTCTGCCTGACTACCAGATGCCAAGGAATTTATTACTCTGTCTATACCCATCCAAAAAAAAAAAAAGGAATTTTGAAGGAAGGCTGTGATTTTTCTATGATGGTTTGTTAGATAATTTGAGGACATGATTAGGAGACAGGGAAGCGGCGAGGATCTGGAGCTGGGACAGAGGAGCATACCAAAAATTTCTTATGCCTTGGCTCAGAGGTATGTTCTATTGCTAATGGGGTGGCAGAGCATATAATAACTGTGGTCTCTGGAATTATTTTGGGGTACTTTTTCTCTCATGCCACCCAATCACATAACCTTCTGATGAATTCCATCTGTTTTGTAAGTCCTTAAATGACACTAATTCAATATCATTAGAAAATATAACAAAAATGACATAAAAAATCTCCTTAACCACTTTTTCCCCTGCCCCATAACCCTCTGCCACAATTGCCCTCTTACTCCCTTTGTTTCCATGGAAATAAAGCAGGAAAGTCACAGGCCTGAACAATTGAGTAACTTGTCTGAACCTATTCTGGAAATTTCCTCAGACTCACAGTGAATTCTTTGGTTCATTCACTCATTTATTCCTTCTTTTTTTAATTCACAAGATAAATTTTGTTAAATGTTTAGTGACAGAATGTCCTTTCTTGGTGAAAGATTCAGTAAGCTTCATCCCCTCATTGGAAATCCTTCCTTTTCCCATAATGTGGCCCTCTTTTCTGAGGGAAATCAGACTCTCTTGCTACTATCTCCCATTGATCACAGATTTCCTCCTTCCTTTACAAAATTCTTAGAGAAATGCCTTTTTCTCCCATATCAACATGTCATCCTGTTGAAGTGAAGGTGAACCAAAAAAGTAGGCTCTGAAGGATTTTGTACCTGTCTCCCAGTTGTAAGTGATAAATTGGATGCTCTGATTTATCCTGAAATCCCATTAATCAGTAGCTAAATGTTTTTTCCTGCAGGGAGAACTTGAGACAACAATTGCTTAGAGCAGTTGGGATCTGAGTGAGCACCAGGGCTTCCAGTACCCTTGTGTGACATCATCACTGACATAGCTCAGTTCTGGGGGCTCAAACTGTACTAAAGAAGACAACAAGAAAAACATGGTAACTCTTGCATCAGGGGTTAGGTTGGTAGAGGAAAGGAGCTTATGCCGTTTTCATATAATAAAACTGAATTGAAACTTTTCCCTGCCCTTAAAGTGGTTGCTATTCCTTGGCTGAGAGAATACAGGGAATGATAACATATTCTGATAGACTATTATTTCTCTCCCAACCTCTAATCTGAATCTGGTTGAATCCTTTCTGTGCTTCCTTGGTCATCCAATAGGACTTATCTCTCTCAGATCTCCTTTGCCTCTGAGTCTTCACATAGGCTTTTCTCTCTAACAAGAAGACATTTTCTTCTCTCTTTAGGCTCACCTACCTTCATCATACATGGTGGTGAAGACAGCTGACTTCAGACAAGCTCCTATGATTGCATCCCAGCCCCACCCCTTACTAGCCATGTGACCTTGCACATATCAGTTTTCCCCTAATTCCTTCATCTGTAAAATAGGACTAGTCACCTCATAGTGTTATTGAGAGGATGCAATAGGTTAATACATGTAAACACTAAGACAAGGGACTGCTATAGCATAAGAACAAGTGAATGCTCATTCTTATACTTCAGGTTACAACTCCCTTATAGTGCACATAATTGGTGATGTCCTGGTTTATGTATTAAGAACACCTAAAAATCCTCCATCATAACATGATTTGTGGTTCATTTACAAATCTATCTCTTCATAAATGCTTGTAAGCAAGTGAATGGAAAAGATTAAACATGTCTCAATATTTGTAGTCCCAAAAAGTAGGATGGTGCCTGACATATATCAGGTACTCAGTATACATTTGTTGAATCAATGAGTGAATGACTTTCCCAAAAGATGGATCTTATATAGCATCAAGAGCTACCATCACCTAAGAATGGAACCTGGTCTATTCTTTGATTTTACTTTTTTTGAGCCCAGTGAATGTTATTGTGAAGGTCTATATCCATTCTACATGCTTCCATTCATGGCTGCTGGAATAGAGTTAGAATTATGGCATCACAAAAAAGCACTGAGGCCCAGGGAATCCATGGTCAACATGTCTAGGTGGTATAGAGTACACTCATGAAACTCCATAGTGCCTCTGCTTTGGTTCTAGATGTCATTTAGTAAAGGAACTGGGTAAATTTTGGAAAATCTTTGAGGAAAAATTTAAGAAGTTTGGGCGAGATGGTGAGGATGGTGTAGCCTGAAAACTAGTAGGAAAGTGAAAATTCTCATTTTGGGAAAAGGTTTGTTTTGAGTGACTCCAGAGGGCAAAGCACAGAAAAGTCATTGGATAAAAATAGAATAATAACAACAACAACAACAACAACAACAAAACAATCTGTGCTTGTTCAGAAATGAAGTAAGAATATCTCAGAGGCCTCATCCTGTCTCTTCAAATATTGCCTCATTATGCTACCCATTCTCTTATCCCGTGGTCTCAGGAGAGTATGTGTGGTTTCACAAATTTTGTTAACTCTGTATGGATAGGCACAGGGCCATTTCACACTGCCTAACCATCCACTCAGTTTTCCAAATTTAGAGTTCCAGTATCATTTCCTGATAGAAACATTCTCTGATAGCTGTCTGGTAGGATTTCCCACCCCTACTTGGTTCTCCATTTTCAAGAAATGCATTTGCTACAGTTCTCAACATATTCATTTGAATTTACCTGTTGTGATCAATTGCAAAAGTGGCCACACATTCTTTCTCTTTCCATGCACATTAATGCGACTTTGCACCTCCTTTTATCAGGAGCATGAGTCTTTCTCTACTTCTCAATTTCAGTTGTACTTATGATTGTTTTGGAAAGTTGTCAATTCCTTTCAGAGAATTGAAAGGACTTGCCCAGGAGGCTGATCCTCTTTCTGCTCCATGAATCCCAGGAATCCACAGGGATGAGCTCAGTCCTGGCTTCTGGGTGATGAGTGACCACATAGTGAGAGTATTCAGCTATTGCTGTTGATTTGATTTTAGAGCAGTCATCCCTCCGATGACCCCACAGCTGATTGAACACATATGCAAAAGGCCAAATAGAGGAGATGACCCTACACCAGAGCAAAAGGACCCAAACATTCCAACCAGAAAAATCATGAGATAAATAAATGGTTGTTGTTTAAATCTACTACATTTTGTGGACATCTGTTACACAGAAATAGATAAATGTTGCATTTGTTAACTTAGCTATTTCTATCACCAGAAAGTGAGGAAATTTTTCTTGGTCATTTCTATATCATGAGCCTTTGGACTAGAGTTTGACAAGTAATAATTATTAAGTAAATATTTGTTGACTGAATGGATCATTGAATGATATGTACTTATAAGTCTGAATCCATGCAAAAATCGCCTTATTTGATATTTCCTTAAACAGGCTAAATTCCAACTTTAGCTCTTGGCCTTCAAGATTAATGAAAAATATAATCATATTTGTACTCAGGAACTCCCATCATTCCACAGTTCTGCAATGATTCCCAAGGTCTCCAAGGACATTGGTGAAGAGCCTCAGCACATCCATTGTCCCATTTTTGTGTGGTCTTTCTAAAGCATTGGTTCTCTGTTTGCTTTCCCACTTGAAAAATGACCACCTTGACAGGGCCAGGAGCACCATTACAGAGTGTGGATTTGCTAGGTGCTGTAATTTCCCTCCAAAAGGCTGCCACCTTCTCCAGGAAACTGTCAAGAAACAGGCCTCCCACCTATTGTCAAGGACTTGCCTCTCCCACTCATACTCCCACACCCACTTTCCCCTCAGACTACAGTTCATTCCATGTGATCATTCCAATGAGCAGAGACTTTTACCACAGATGGTAAGACCCATGCACTTTTGGTGGCTTCTGCTTTTGGGAGTCTAATTACATCCTTGAAATGAGGTAGGGAAAGAAGAAAAATATAGGACAATTTTATACAGGAGTTAATGTTCCAATAAATTGCCTTGTCATGCATGTTTAAGAGCCCTGAATAAAAATCCCCTCAGGTCTCTTGAAAATTTCTAGATGATAAAACCAGAATTTTAAATTGCATCATAATTTAAGGAAAAGATACAAAGAAAAGCCTATGTGAAGTTCTAGAATAACCCCTCTTCTATAATTCTCCTGGAATCTTCACTAGCACATTAACTATTCACCCTCACCTAGAAGTCACTGGAAGTATTACTTAGACCCTCATGCTTTTAAAAATAGCTTCTTTCAGATTCTTCAAGTAGTAATTCCTTTTGTACTACTGTCAGCCACATTATTATATATATATTTTAAAAGCCTACAGGGCAGCAAGTAAAACCAATAAAATGAAACTGAAATGAAATAACTCTTTTATATTCTTAAGTTCTCAGAATCCCTTTGGAAGTGTGTAGTTTTCGCTTGATGAGAGTAAAAAGAGGGCTCTTAGTGAGGGAGACAGTTTGGATGTCTCAAAAATAAAATGCATCCCTCTTTAATGTTATATATTTATTATTTTGCTTGTTTATCATCTGACTCTTCTATGAAAACTGACAGTGTATTAAGATGGTAACTTATCTGGTTTGATTGTCAGTGTATCCCTGAGTGCCTGGAATAGTGCCTTGTATGTAGGGCAAAATCAAGAATTAATCTGTACAATTTCTTCTCTTAGAGAGCTTAATCTTAATTTACTAAGGAAATGACTTTCATAGATATTATTTCAGAAAAGTTACATACTACTACAAAGATTCACGTCATTTTCATGTTGCTCTGAATCATAGCAGAGTTGCAACACCACAGTCTCACCCAGGAAAACAAATGAACAGATGATGATTAACAATGCCCATCCCAAGGAACAGATAGTGCCTGTACTTGCAAGGAAGATAGTTCTATCTATCTGCTCCATGGGGTCTAAGCCCCCTATCAATTGGAAACAGAATGGGCATTACCATCCACAATTCTTCAAGATTGGGGAATGAATAAGTCTACTAAAGTAGACTTATTATTATTCAATTAGAGACATATTATTATTCTAGCAATGGAGGAACTTTTGTCAATGATATAAAGGTGGTGGCCACCAGAGGTGCTGGGATGAGGGAGAGGGAACAACGGGTGTAATTTGGTGGCATTTTTGGAACATTGGAATTGTCCTGAATGAAATTGCAGTGGCGAAGTCAGGGCATTATATATTTTGGCATAACCTGCAAAATTGTACAGGACAGAGTGTAAACTATAATGTAAACTATACTCCACAGTTGGTGGCAATGCTTCAACATGTGTTCATCAATTGTAACAAATGTACCACACTAATGGAGGATGTTGTTAATGTGGGAGAGGGAGAGGGGTATATGGGAATACCCTATATTTTTTATGTAACATTCATATAATTTAAATCTTCTTTAAAAATTTTAATTACTTTTTTTATAAAAATAAATAAAAATGTTGAAGGAGGATGGTCCACTGATGGGCCCTTGACATTAATAACTGTGCATATTAAACTTTACTCTTTTTTAATAATTTATTTATTTATTTATTTATTTTTAAAGCTACTTTGATTACATAACTGTTACACAAAATATATAGGGATTCCCATATGCCCCACTCCCCACACCTCCCACTCACCACATGAACATCCTTCATTAGTGTGGCACACCCGCTGCAATTGATAAATGCATCCTGGGGCTTTGCCATTAAGCATGAACCATAGTTCACAATGTAGTCTACACTCTCTTCCACACAGTTCTGCATGTTGTGTGATGATATAAAATTGCCTATATCTGCCATTGCAACATCACTAAAATGGTTCCCAAGTCCCAAAAAAGCCTCTGTATTACAACTGTTTTTCACTCTCCCTGCCCCCAGAGCCTCCAGTGGCCACTGGCTCCACATCAATGTTGTAATTTCTTCCATTGCTAGAATCACAATATTTCTACAGTAGAATACCAGTAAGTCCACTCTAGTCCAAGGATCTTTCCCCAATACCGATGATTCTGTGATGGTGATGTCCACTCCACCTCCAGTTGAGAAGGAGTTTATATCCCATGGGGAAGATGGATGGGACTATCCTGCCTGCAGCTACATACTCTCTCCATTCCCTGGGATGGCTGTTGTCCATCATCATCTCCCAGCCAGTTGTACTGGGTGACTCCAATGAGCTGTAGACTAGGTGTTGCAACTCCGCCAAGTTTCTGGGCCCAGTTGGCATATGGACAGTCCAAAGTCTCAAGTCTCTGGAAATATACTTACAAACTCCAGCATGAAGTTTAAGTTTAAATAGAAGGTACAGATGAGACTTGTGCAGGGAAGACACAATTGAGTTCAACTCTGTCACACTCAGGAATATAAACTCCAAAGTAGGGCCCACTGGCAAGGCACCCAGCTCTGGAGCTATCCACCCTGACCATAAGACCTGGGTGTCTCTAGAGCCATCAGGAGTCCCATTATTTGGGATAGTATCCACTTTGGCAGTCTGTGAGATCCTGCTAAGATTTGCATAAGCATTACCTCAGGGATGACTTCCTGACTCACTTTGAAGTCTCTTAGGCATACAAACTCACTTGTCTTTACCTTTTCCCCCTTTTGTTTGAGGTCTTTTTCCAGTTGCATTGCTAGTTGGTGCTTGGTAGGAATCCCTTAGGGTCAGGGAGGCTCATCCCCTGAAGTCATGTCCCACTCTGGGGAGAAGGTAATGCATTCATATGCTGAATTTGGCTTAGAGAGAGGCCACATTTGAGTGACAAGGAGGCTTTCAGGAGGCAATCCTTAGGCTCCTCATAACAGTAGATTAAGTTTCAATTTCAAGAGCAAAGGCTCATAAGATTAGTCAGCAATGTCAAGGGCCAGTTAGTGGATCATCCTCCTTCGCCAATCACTGCTCCTGCACTTGGGGGACTCTTGCTACTCCCTTAAGGAATGTGGAAGAGTCCTCCAGGATGGGAATCCAGTATTCTCTTGGTTATTGTGTGAGTCTCCACCCACTGTGACAATGTCTTGAGAATATTTTAACATTTTACATACCTTATATATATGCTCAGGTAAACTTCCTCCCATACATTCCCCATCCCTGAAACCCCATGCCAATGATCCTGCTCCACTCCAGTTGCAACCCTTCTGTGATACAAAGCTTCTTCAAAAATGAAGCCATTACAATAGCAAAATACAAGTAATAGAATGATGAAACAATAATGATGTTTAAATATGAGATAAAATACAAAAAAATTTTTTAATTAAAATAAAATTAAATTAAAAGGTTGGGATATTTTAAAAAAAGAAAAATATTAAAAAAAAATTTTTTTTGATATTTTGCCTTCCATCACCAAACTATCTGGTGCCCTGTCTGCAACGCGGCACCTTCCCCATTCATTTCCCAGTGTTGAGTGAAGCAAACCAGGCATTGAAGGATGAACAGTACATGACTTTACTGATAAGAATTAAGGAAATTGAGCAGACTCAGAGAGCTATTTTCTGGAAGATAGGTTTACAAGAAATTGAAAGGGAGAAGAAAGTTGTGAGCCAATACAATACAGATGTAATCTATGGTAAGGTGAAAGAGTGTAGTTGCGTGGTGAAGGGATATGACAGGATGACATTTATTGGGTTGGGTGTTGTAGGGTTGATAGGTGTGTAGATTGGGAAGTGTGGTTTGGAAGGTCCAGGGTATTGGGGAGACGGTTGGGAGAGGGGTTAGGTGAACACTGGGAATTCGCGGGTATGTGGTTGAAAGTACAAATTTGGGAATGCTCTATGGCAATATGACAAGGATGGTTTACTGGTTTAAGATGTTGGATGGGGGGGGGGCATTTGGGACAGGGTGAACCTGGAGCAGTTTTCTTGGTAGTGTGTGTGTGATCATTCTGTCATAATGTGACGTATCAGTGGGTGGAGACCCACATAATGAGCTGGAAGGAGTTGGACTCCTATCCTCAGGAGGACTGATTTGTTCAGACGTAGACAGGCAGGAGTCATTCAAGAGCATGGGCAATTCCTAATAGGGAAGGATAAATCAGTGAGTCAAGACCTCAGTGTTGTTACATGTAACTATGAATCTTGTCATCCAACAAATGAAGCCAGAGGGTCGCATGAACCCTGGGGAGAGGGGGAGGGAAGAATTAAATAGATCAAACAGGGGCTTTTTAGTGGGCAGTGGAAATGTTCTGCATGATCTTACAGTGATGGACACAGGATATATGGTAAATATTATCAAAATTTATAAAAGTGTATGGACTAAAATGTAAACCATAGGGTAAACCACTGACCATCTTTAGTAGACTATGTTTTACTATTTGTATATTAGTTATAACAAAGGTAACATCCACATATAAAAAGGTATTAATATGGCGGGGGAGGAAAGGGGAAGTATGTTAGGTATATGAAAGTTTCCTGTATTCGGTGTGTGACTTTGCTGTAACCTAAAACTTCTTTGAGAACCTTTACTCTTGAAATTGAAACTTAGCCTAGTATTATAGGGTGCCTAAGAGTTGCCTCCTGGGAGCTACTTGGTGCTCAAATATAGCCTATCTCTAAGCTGAACTCAGCATATAAATACATTACCTTCCCCCTAGCATGAGACATGACTCCCAGAGATGAGCCTCCCTGGCACCGAGGAATTACTACCAAGCACCAACTAGCAATGCAACTGGAAAAAGATCTTGACCATAAGGTGGAAAATGTAATAGCAAATAAGTTTATATGGCTAAGATACTTCAAAGTGAATTGAGAGGCCATTCCAGAGGTGATGCTTATACATGTCTCAGCAGGATATCTTTGACTACAAAAGTAGATATCATCCCAAACAGCAGGGTTCTTGAGGGCTCTGAAGACATCCAGAAACCATAGTCTGGACAGAGAGCTCAGGAGTTTGGTGCCTTGCCAGTGTTTCACTATTTGTATATCAGTTATAACAAAGGTAACATCCACATATAAAAAGGTATTAATATGGGGGGGGGGAAAGGGGGAGGATGTTAGGTATATGAAAGTTTGGGCCCTACTTTGGAATTTATGCTCCCCAGAGTGACGGAGTTGGACTCAGTTGTGGTTTCCCTACACAAGAGTCTTCTGTCCCTCTATTTGAACCTATAATTAGTACTAGAGTTGGTAGGTGTACATTCAAGAAACTTAAATCTTTGTGTTGTCCATGTGCCAGCTGGGCCCTGAATCTCAATGCAGGTGCAACATCTACTCTCCAGTTCATTGGTCTCACCCAGGACAATTAACAAGATGGTGATGTTAGACAATTACCTTACCAAGGAACTGAGAGAGAGTCTACAACTGCAAGCAAGAGAGTCCCATCCAACAGCCCTATAAGATTGCTGCCCCTTCTCAATTAGAGATGGAGTGGACATCTCCATCCCATAATCCTCAGGATTGTGGAATGAGCTATGGACTAAAGTAGACTTACTGGTATCTACTATAGATTTATTGTGATTCTATCAATGGAAAAAATTATATCAATGATGTGGAGGCAGTGGCCACTGGAGGTTCTGAGGTCAGGGAAAGGGAAAAACAGGTGTAATACGGGGGCAATTTTGGGACTTGGGAATTGTCCTGTATGACATTGCAACAACAGATATAGGCATTATACATCTTGCCATAACCTACAGAATTGTGTGGGAGAGAGTGTAAACTGCAATGTAAACTTTAATCCATGCATAGTGGCAATGCTCCAAAATGTGTCCATCAATTGCAATGAAGGTATATCACTAACAAAGGATGTTGTTAATGTGGGAAAATGTGGGAGGTGTGGTGAGCAGCACATATAGGAAACCCCTGTATTTTTTATGTTACATTGGTATAATCTAAGTATCTTTTTTTTTTAATTACTTTTTTTTATTGTGGGTAAAAATAAAAAATTTCACAATACATACCAACATTTGCAAAATGATATATAAATATATATGCATAATTTGAAAAATTGTAAGTTTACAAAATGAGCTTTTTATGAGAGTCAAGCAAAGTGAGGTGGAGATAGTGAAGTTATTTACATTGACATATATTGTTTGGTTAAGTTTCATTTATGTTAATAGGGAGTGGGCAAGAGTTGCTGAAAAAGCCCTTGAAAACTGATAACAGTGAGCCTGGGTAAGCACAAACTGGCTGTAAATGTGCCTGTAAATGCTAAACAAATGAGTTGTAAATGAGGGCCATGCATCT
>JAKSZT010054129.1:1319710-1470703 GCA_026826555.1 Tolypeutes matacus
TGAAGGACGTCTTTGCCAGATACAGAATTCTTGTCTGGCAGTTTTTCTCTTTCAATACCTTAAATACATCAGATCACTTTCTTCTCTCCTTCATGATTTCTGATGACAGGTCAGCACTTATTCTTATCGACTTTCCCTTCTATGTGTTGCTTTGCTGTTCTCTTGCTGCTTTCAAAATCTTCTCTTTATCTTTATTTGTCATTCTGAATAGTAGGTGTCTCTGTGGAGGTCTATTTGTGTTTATTCTATTTTGGGTGCATTGTCCTTCTTGGACATTGATTGTTTACGTCTTTCATTAGCATAGGGAAGTTTTCAGTCATTACTTCCTCAAATATTCTTTCTGCCCCTTTCCCATTTTCTTCTCCTTCTAAAGTGATGATAATGCATATATTTTCATGTTTTCTCTTGTCATTGAAATCCTTGAGACCCTGTTACATTTTTTGCAGTCTCTTCTCTTTCAGTTCGCCTCTCTCTTCCAGTTCAGGTGTTCTGAATTCAAAATCAGTAATTCTGTCTTCGAGCCAATCCAATCTGTTCTTACGTGCCTCTAATGTATTTTTAATCTCATCCATTATGTATTTCATTCCCATAAGGACTGTTACTTTTCTTTACAGGCTTTCAAATTGCTCTTTATGCTCACTCAGTGTCTTCTTAATATACTTTATCTCTTTTCTTCATATATTCTTTAAATTCTTGAAATTGATTTAGCAGATTTGTTCTGATTTCCTTTGATTAATTGTCTTAAATCTGAATCTCTCCAGGATATTTGGTTTGTTCCTTTGAATGGGCCATCTCTTCCTGTTTCCTAGTATGAATTATATTTTTTTTTGTGAATGCACTGTGCCTTATATGCTAATTAAATGCCATGTTTCCAAAATTCCCTGCATTCAACTTTTTAACATTTTCTCTTTTTTATAAGAAAAGGCCTAAAATGGATTTGTAATAATACACTCTGTCAGTAGGCCATAAGATACAATTGCTATATGTGTGTGTGTATATGACTGAGCACAGAAAATCTGCTTTCTAAGTAAGTAGAATTGTATGTCATGTAAAATGCTCAAATTATCTGCTAAGTAACTTTGAACATGATAGAGTGGACATCAGAACAATCAGGATCATATGAAATGTAATAATTACTTTTCCTGGGGAACAGAAACTGCTCTAAAGTACTTGTGATAGAATCTGAGTGCAGGAGTAGATATTATACCAGCAGGAAGGGGTGTTCAGGCAAAGGGGGCTGTCTCTAACTTCATCAGGAGATGCAGGAAATCAATAGATTCCCTAGGAATCTCTAAAAAACACAGTACTAATTATGCCACTCCCTTAATTAGAAATCTTCAGTGGTTCTCAGTTTTCTAAAATAACATGTTCTGTCAGGATATCTCTTTGCCCTGGCATATAACCCATAGTATCCTGCTGAACCAGACTATGCACTGGCTGTCAAAAACATTTAAAGCATTCCTATCATCCAGATATTACTCTGTCTTCTCCCCATAGTTACACTTGCCCAGAACCTCTATCCATGACCCAAAAGATCAGTTTACTCCTTCTCTTCAGCAGTCTAAATATAACTGATTCTACCCTGTGAATCTGCTTAGAATAAATTTATCTAATCAAGAATTAATATTGTCCTTAAATAAGTCCTCTTTGTCCTCTTTCTCATAAGAATTTTATTTCTTAGTGACCCATCCAGGTTGTAAACCTTTGGATCCCCTCCTACTTATGTTCCAGTGTGTCCTAGCTTACTGAATCAAACTTTTGGACAGATTGCTGTACTATTCAAGAACACAATGACTTGATGGTTGCAGGACAAGGGTTTGAGGGTTGTCTGGGTGGGAATAAACATCCAAGATGTTGGCATGGCTATTGAGAGGAGGACCCATATTTAGGAGCAGGCATAAAAGGCCTTTGAATATGGCAGGAGAAGGGAATGTTAAGGATTCATGAACTGGAGAGATCGCAAAACTCTGGTGAGTGTGGTGGGAGGAAGAATACAGGCATAAGCAAGAACAAGAAAGATCAGTTAAGTGGCCTTGCTTTTCACTTTACTGGGAATTGCTCTCCTTCCTCCTTCACTTCTGATACTCAATTCTCATTCAACCCAGCTAAAATACTATCTTTTCCATAAGGTCTTCTCTAATGTCCTTGTTGATATTCAGTAAACCATGTCTTTCCTAACACTCATTTGTCCTTGTCATACTCTTTCTACACTCAGAAGTCATTACTGGTGGTCAATCCAGTGCAATAAAATGGCAGCTCCATCAATATGAAAGTGAACCATGTCTTTATATGTTTTTTATCTTTATATTAGCATTCTGCAGAGAAACAGAACCAAAAAGATACATGCATATATGTAAATATTAACTTCTCTCATTGATGAAGACAACCCTCTTAGTTGATCATAGATGTGATCAGCCATGGATGCTATTAGCTGACTAATGATATAAAACCATCTATGAAATACCTTCACAGTAAGAAACAACTGGACAGCATAACCTAGTCAAGTTGAAACATAAAATTATTCATAATAGTCCATACCTTGTCAACTAGGCACTGATAGATATCTCCTTAAACCATACATAATATGTGCAAAGACAATATTATAGTCATATTACCATCTAACATAATTCAACTCTCTTTCTTACAACCAGAAATACACCAGCCTTTTCCCCAGAATGGGATGGAAGCCCTTGAGTAATTTTCACTCTTATCCTTGATATTCCATAACTTAAATTCTATGACAAGAATTTAATAATATTTGTTACATTATAAAATATTAGAGAGGAAAGGAAACAAAGATATATGCTTTATGTATGTATACAAACATATTCATAGCAAAACAAGGAAGAAATACTCATAACCATTACAGTCCCCATTCCTGAAATGTCTTGTCCATTAATAATTCTGCCTTTAATGGGTTATTGTACTTTTCCATTGACTTTAATCACAGGGCATGGTAGTATCAACAGATACTCTAAATAATTTCCTATATTCCAGGCAAGCACTTCTTTACCTCCATTGTACAGTTTCAGTCCTATTTCCCCTTGATAATCAGGATCAATCACCCTAGCCAGCACAGTAACTCCCTTTTTTTTGCCTGTTGGTTCAGAGGCATTAGGGACTTTAAGTGGCTAGGTGGCCATCTTAGCTTCCACTTCAATGGAATTGTTGTGTTTCCTAGAAGAAGCATTCCTCCTTTTTGGAAAAAGACCTCTATACCAGTTGAGCACAAGGTTGCAGAGACAAGAATCACTCAGTATAAAAATGAGTGTTGTTAATTTCATTTGCACCCCTTGATCCCCAGACCTGTGAATCATGGATTTACTAGAAACAGCACTGTAGATCTGACTATGATTTAGAGCATGTACAGGCATCTGGAGAATATTACCTCAGCTATGCAAGGTTTATCCACTTCACTGGCACCATAATTTAGCTTTAAAAAGGCCATTATACCATGCTATCACTCCAGCTGCTTCAGGGTGATGGGGAACATAGTAAGACCAGTGATTACATGACCATGGGTACATTCTTGCACATCAATTGCTGTGAAGAGCGTTCTTGATAATAAGCAAAACTCTGCAACAGCATAATGCAGGATAAGACATTCAGTAACTGCACAGATGGTAGTTTCGGTGGAAGTATTGTATTTGGAGAAGGCAAATCCATATCTTGTGTCTACTCCAGTTAGAACAAAATGCTGTCCCTTTCATAATGGAAGTGGTCCAGTGTAATCAACCTGTCAGCATTTAAGAGGGTGATCACCTCAGGGAATAACACCACACCAGGCATTAAATGTTAATCTTTACTGGCAGATTGGACACTCAGCAGTGACTGTAATCAAGTCAGCCCTGGTGAGTAGAAGTCAATTCTTCTGAACTCATCTATGATTTCCATCCTTACGATCATGGCAATTTTGTTCATGAGACCACTGTACAATGGCGACAATGGCTGGAGAAAGATACTGATTGGTATCCACCGAATGGTTCTTCCTATCTACTTGATTTATAAATCCTCCTTTGCTGACGTCACAATATGGTGAGCATTCACATGTTATACAAATATCTTCATGTTTTCCACACATCCAGAAAAGTGTATCCACATACCTCTCTTCCAGAACTCTTTGTTAATCATGTTTTTTCTAGGACCACTCAACCAAGCCCTTGGCCACAGCCCATTAGTCATTTCACAAATGCTTCTCTGCACATTTATCCTTCCAAGGAAAATGAACAACCAGTTTCACAGCTCGATGTTCTACCTACTGGGAGGATTTCTTTTCACCACTGTCCTTCAAGGATGGCCCAGAAAGGAGTTGTAGCACTGTAGATTTCCACTTACAGGTGGTAATACAAAATTATGAAGAACCATCTATAAATGAGGCTCCAGTATTTGATTCCTAAGTCAGCAAATCATAAAGAGCTCTGTGAAATGGGAAAGAAAAGGTAATGTGGAAGTTGGGACCACGGACATTTGGGCCACTTCTTTATATAACTTAGTTGTTCTTTTAGGGCCTATTTGAGCCTGATCTCATATATACCACATCTATTTGATGATGAAGTGCCGCTATGCATGCCCACATTTATGGCTTGATGAGTCCGACAATACCCAATTCATGATTGGCAAATTAGGTCTCATTATAACGGTGACCTATGTTTAAGCATTTAGTCTCTATTAAGGCCCAGTAGCTGGCCAAAAGCTATTTATCAAAAGGAGAGTAGCTATCTGAGGAGGATGACAGGGATACTTCAGAATTCTAAGGGTCTGTGTTGTTATTCCTCTATCTAAAGGATAGATTATCTTAGTTAAAGAATGTGATTTCCCTGCTAAAGTCTCAAAACAGCATGTCAATTTGCAACAGAAACATCAAGCACCATTAGATTTTCTTGATCATATGGTTTAAGTTGTCAATCAGCTTGCATGGCAGCCTGGAGCTGTTGTATAGTCTCCTCTTGATGTGTTTCTCACTCAAAAATATCAGTTTGCTTTTTGTAAATTAGTAAATGGGCCAGAGTACCACACCCATATGAGGAATATATTGCCTTCAAAATCCAAAGACACCCAGGAACTTTGCCTGTTTTTTTATTGTACGGGGTCAAAACAATAGCTTATCTTTAATCCTAAAAGAGATATTATTTCAACATGTCCAAAATGAATGTATTATCTAGAAATACCCCTGAATTTTTGTTGGTTTTATCTCTTACCCATTTTCTGATAAATGCTTTACTAATAAGTCTAGAGTAGTTGTTAATTCTTGCTCATTAGATCCAATCAACATAATGCCATCAATATAACGGTCCTGTGAGATGTTTTGTGGAAGGAAAAGGTGATAAAGTTCCCCGATGACTAGATAATGATAATGATAATGACCCTGAGGTAGCACAGTAGAGGTGTATTGCTGGCTTTATTACCTGAAAGAAAACAACTTTTTGTGGTCATTACTAACATATATTGATAAAATTAAGCATCTGCAAGATGTGTAAGTTCATATCAGGTACCAGGAGATGTGTTAATTTGCTCAAGCAATGATACCACATCAGGAGCAGGAGAGGACCTTCAATTCCTTTCACCAGTTGGTTAAATTTACATAACTCACTGTCATCCACCAAGTTCCATCTGTTTTCTGCACAGGCCAAATAGAGTTGAATGGGCATGTGGTGAGAATCACCGTCTCTGCATTCTTCAAGTACTTGATAGTGACACTAACTTCTTTAACCCTTCCAGGAATATGGTATCATTTTTTATTTACTATTTTATTAGGTAGAGGCAATTCTAGTAGGGCTGTCATGTTGCCTTTCATAACATAATATCCCTCTCTCCACAGGACAGGGAATCAATGTGGGGAATTCTTCCAGTTGCCAAGTATGTCTATTCAAATTATGCTTTCCAGAACTAGGGAAATAACTACACAATGGGTTCAATGACCCATTGAATCCATTATGAGATATACCTGAGCATAAACTCTATTGATCATCTGATCTCAATAAACTCCTACTCTGACTAGAACTCAGTGATGATTTGGGTCTCTTGGAATTAATGTAAGTTCAGAACCAACATCCAGTTATTTCAACAATGTCTGGTTTCTTACTTTTCCCCAATAAAATGTCATCCTTGTGAAAGTCCATATGTTCATTTTGGGAAGGCTGGGAAGAAGATTGGTATCATAAATTTTGAATGCATAGTAGTGTTCTTCCCCAAGAGGACTTGGCCTTCCTTTCTTTCAAGTAGTTCTAAGTTTGTAAACTGTTTCAAGTCTGAAAATTGTTTGAGGGGCCATAAATCAGTTTTTGCAATTGAAGTTAGACTTTTGTTCACTTGATCTAGAAATCTTCTGCTTATACAAATCAAGTAAGAAGGCGGTAGAATGCCCATGGTTCCCCATCATCAACTAGCCAACACAATAGGTTTCTGCAATTCAGACTATTCTGGTTACGTTTTTGACTCAGCTGTCCATTATGGTAGCCATGTCCATCTTATCTTTGGCAAATAAATGCTGCCACTTGGCTCCTGCCACCCCAGAATCCAGCCTTCCTCATTGTGTTTAAGTTTCCAAGTTAAGTGCCAGCTGTTCCACTGATCTACAGAGAACAAGCACAGAGCTCTTAAGTGGTGATGGAGTTAGTCTTACAAATTTATAGCTCACAGTGCTGGAAAAAGGTCTATCTCCTAGACATGCCTGGGTTGGGTGAGAAGATCCTACATTATAAATCCATTCTAACATTCCAGTCTCTGTAAGTCACTGAAGCCCCTCAATTCCAGCAAATCCATTTCATTTAATGTAGGCCACCCTTTGATCTATATATCAGCCAAACAGCAAACCAATTTGTTAAAATCTTACAACATTGAACCCAGATATATGATTAGTGGTCTCATATCAATAAATTCAGCCTGTTCCAACTTTATGTTCCTTCAACCATCATTCCACATCCTTAATACCCTTTTCCACACCTATTCTCCTTCATTTATGTCTTATAAATCGGAAAAGTTCTGTAGTTATTTTTAAGCTCAGCATGCCTCCTCATGGCTTACACTTTGTAACTGGTCATCTGGACCTATTTGGGGCTTCAGTCTAGTTATAGGTCTGGATGAAAAGAAGGGTGATAGGGGTGTGTAATATTAAGAATTAGCAATGTCTTCATTCAGTTTCATTTGGTAAAACAATCTCTTCAGACAAGGGTGAGCTGATGGTTCCTCAGGGTAGACTGAAGGTGGTATGGATGATTCCTGAGGGAATATCATTATAAGTTTATCTGGTATAGAAGACTCAGCAGAACAAATGGCTCAATTTCCTCATCCCATATGTACCCACTCAAATTTTCAGGATCTCATTCATTCCCAATCAGTGTTCTCAATTTAACAGAAGGCATGCTGCAAGTTTAAGAATTCAATTTGCATTTTAATTTAACCACTTGCACAATGAGATTCTGCACCAGTTTTCAGAAATCTCAAGTTTGTCACTACAGGAAATAAGGATGTCTTTTAAGAAACATTAAAATTTATGCTTATAATTCAGAATTCCCATAGATCGCCCCATTATTATTAACACTTTGCATTAATGTGGAACATTCATTACAATTGATGAAAGCACATTTTTATAATTGTACTTTTAACTATAGCCCATGGATTAACTTAGGGTTCATTTTGTAGATTAGTTTCTTTATACATCTTGCTTAAATTTATTACTAGCTACTTAATTCTTTCAGCTGCTATTGTAAATTGATTTTTTTCTTGATTTCCTTCTCAGATTAATCTTTACTTCTGTATAGAATCACTACTGATTTTTACATATTGATTTTTTATCCTGCCACTTTGCTGAACCCATTTATTAGCTCTAGTAGATTTGTTGTAGAATTTTTGGGATTTTCTATATATAGGACCATGACATATGCAAATAGTGAACGTTTCACTTCTTCCTTTCCAATTTGGATGCTTTTCTATTCCTTTTCTGGCCAAATGTCTCTAGGTAGAAGTTCTAGTACCATGCTAAATAACAGTGGTGACAGTGGGCATCTTCATCTTGTACCAGATCTCATTTTAGTCTTTCACCATTGAGTACACTGTTAGCTGTAGTTTTTCCATATATGCCCTTTATCAGGTTGAGCAGGTTTACTTCTATTCCTATTTTTTTAAACTGTTTTTATCAGGAAAGGATACTGAATTTTGTCAAATGCCCTTTCTGCATCAATCAAAAAGATCATGTGTTTTCTCCCCCTTCAATTTTTAAAATCTAATATATGACATTAATTGATTTTCTTGTATTGAACTACCCTTGAAAATTTAAGATAAAACTCACTTAATCATGGTGTATGATTCTATTAATGTGTTCTTGGATTATATTTTCAAGTATTTTGTGAAGGAATT
The DNA here is from genome assembly GCA_026826555.1 of Tolypeutes matacus. NCBI lineage: Eukaryota > Metazoa > Chordata > Mammalia > Cingulata > Chlamyphoridae > Tolypeutes > Tolypeutes matacus. Next base: position 1,328,066 of record JAKSZT010054129.1, read on the forward strand.
TTGCATCCATATTCATTAGAGTTATTGTTCCCTAATTTCTTTTCTTGTAGTATCTTTATTTGGCTTTGGTATTGGGGTAACGTTGGTCTCACAGGATGAGTTAAGTAGTGTCCCCTCTTCAAATTTTTGGGGAAAAGATTGAGCAGGATTTAAGTGAGTCTCCTGTAGACAACATATAGATTGATCATCCTTATTTTTTTTTTTTTTTACTTTTCTGTTTGTTTTTTTAAACAAATCAATTTTGTTAATACATATTAATAAAACATACAATTCAACCAAAGTGTAGAATCAATGGTATTTGGTATAATCAAATGGCTGTGTATTCATCACTTCAATCATTATTACAGTATTTTCATTATTTCAATAATAATAATAATGAACAAAAACCAGACAAACCAACAGGAAAATTCCTCACCTTACAATCTCCCTATGTTTCCCCTGCAGTACATAGCTGCTGTTTCTGGCTATTCTTGTACAATAATTCATTTCTTTATTAAGCAGATTTATTGAGATATATTCACACACCATATGATCTATGAAAGTATATAATAAATGGCTTTTAGTATAATCACTATGTTGTACAGTCATCATTTAAAAAATTTTAGAACAACTTCATTACTCCAAAAATACTCCACACATCTTAGCATTCCTTCCTCAGACCTACAAAACCACTAATCTCATCTCACCTTTAGAAATTGATTTATATTTACATTTCATTTAAATAAATTCACACAATATGTGGTACTCTGTGTCTGGTCTCCTTCACTTAGTATAATGGCTTTTCTTTTGCCTGATATTAACATATTGTAGTATTAACTTACATTTGTTCAGATTCAAAGAAAAACGGTCTTATAATTGTAATTCTACCCATATTCATATTTCATGTAATATATTTATATATTATATAACATATTTAATTCCTAATAGGGCAATCATACTGTATTTGTCCTTTGGGGACTGACTTGCTTCACTCAACATAATATCCTCCAAGTTCATTCATGTTGTCATATGTTTCACAACTTCATTTCTTCTTACCACTGCATAATATTCCATCCTTTGTATAGTTCAGAATTTGTTTATCCATTTTTCAGTTCATGGACACCTGGGCTGTTTCCAACTTTTGGCATCATGGATAATGCTGCTATGAGCATCGGTGTGTGGAGGTCTATTTGTGTCACTGCTCTCAGTTCTTCTGGGTATACAACTAGCAATGGTATTGCCAAGTCCCATGGAAAGTCTAAAGTCAACTTCCTTAGGAACTGCCAAACAGTCCTCCACTGTGGCCGTACCATTCTACATTCCCACCAACAATGAATAAGTGTTCCTATCTCTCAACATCCTATCCAACATTTTTAGTTTTCTGACTTTTTAATAGCAGCCAGAATAATAGGTGTGAAATAATATCTCATTGTAGTTTTGATTTGCACTTCCCTAATCAGTAGTGATGGTGAATATTTTTCATGTGTTTCCTTTTTTTTAAGATTTATATATTCCCTTCCCCCATTGTTTTTGTGCTCACTGTCTGCTCTCTGTGTCCATTTGCCATGTGTTTTTCTGTACCTGCTTGTCTTAAATTTAGGTAGCACTGGGACCTTCCAGAGTGAGAGAGAAGTGCTCAAGCTCTTGGGCCACCTCAGCTCCCTGGTCTGCTCTTGTCTCTTCTTGTCTCTCCTCTGTGTCTCCTTTTGTTGATTCATCTTGCTGCACCAACTCTCTGCTTGGCCTGGCACACAGTGCTGGCCAGCACACCTGCACAGGCCAGCACTCCATGTGGGCCAGCACTCTGTGTGGACCAGCTCTCTGCTTGGGCCAGTTTGCCACATGGGCCAGCTTACCTTCACCAGGAGGTAATATAGGAATCAAAGCCTGGACCTCCTATATGGTAAATGGGAGCCCAATCACTTGAGCCACATCTGATTCCCTTCATGTGTTTCTTTCCCATTTGTATTTCTTCTTTGGACAATTGTCTTTTCAAGTATTTTGCCCATTTTTAATAAGACAGTTTGTCTTTTTATTGTTGAGTTGTATAATCCCCTTATATATTGTGGATATTAAGCCCTTATCAGATATGTGATTGCCAAATATTTTCTCCAATTAAGTTGGCTACCTTTTCACCCTTTTGACAAAGTCCTTTGAGGTGCAATAGTGTTGAATTTTGAGGAGGTCCCATTTATCTATTTTTTCATTGGTTTCTTGTGCTTTGGGTGTAAAGTTTAAACAATTACCACCTACTACAAGATCTTGAAGAAGTTTTCCTACATTTACATGTAGGAGTTTCATGGTGGTTATTTTTATATATAGGTCCTTGATCCATTTTGAGTTCATTTTTGTATAAGATATGAGATAGGGGTCTACTTTCTTTCTTTCTTTCTTTTGGATATGGCTATCCAGTTCTTCCAGCACCATTTGTTGAATAGACTGGGCCCAGCTGGGTGGGCTTAATAGCCTTGTCAAAAAGCACTTGACTGTAGATGTGAGGATCAATTTCTGAGTTCTTGATTTGTTTCCATTGGCCAATCTCTCTGTCCTTATTCTGGCATCACACTGTTTTTACCACTGTAGCTATATAATATGCTTTATTTTTTTTTTAATTTTTATTTTTTTAATTATGGGTAAAAATCAAAATTCTCCCAATACATACAAACATTTGCAAAATGGTATATAAATATATATGCATATATGTGCACCTGCTCACAAAAATGTTATTTATATATATGCTTTAGAGTCAGAAAGCAAGTGTAATCCAACTTCGTTCTACTTTTTCAAGATATTTTTGGCTATTCGGGGGCCTTTACCCTTCCAGATAAATTTGATTATTGTCTTTTCGATTTCTGCAAAAAAAGGCTGTTGGGATTTTTTTTTGATTGTGTTGAATAAGTAAATCAGTTTGGATAGAACTGACATTTTACCGATATTCAGTCTTCCAATCCATGAACACAGAATGTCCTTTCATTTATTTAAGTCTTATTTGGTTTCTTTTAGCAATGTTTTGTAGTTTCTGAATACAGGTCCTTTATGTCTTTGGTTGAGCTCATTCCTAAATATTTGATTGTTTTAGGAGCTATTATAAATGAATTTTTTTTTCTAATTTCCTCCTTAAATTGCACATCTTTAGTGTCTAGAAATGCTATTGATTTTTTTTTTTTGTATTAATCTTGTATCCTGACACTTTCCTGAACTTGTATTAATTTTAGTAGCTTTGTTATGGATTTTTCAGTATTTTCTATATATAGGATCATGTCATCAGCTAATAGTGAAAGTTTTACTTCTTCCTTTCCTATTTTGGGTGCCTTTTATCTATTTGTGTAGCCTAATTGGTTTAGCTAGAACTTCTGGCACAGTATTTAATAAATGATGATAGTGGTCATTCTTGTCTTTTTCCTGATATCAGCAGGAAAGATTTCAATCTTTTAACAATGAGTGCAATGCTAGCTGTAGGTTTTTCATCTATGCCTTTTACCATAATGAGAAACTTTCTTTCTATTCCTATCTATTGCCATCTATTTTAGCATTTTTATCAAGAAAGAGTGCTGTATTTTGCTAAATGCCTTTCCTACACTGAATCAATTGAGAGGATCATGTGATTCTTCAATTTATCAATGTGTTTAAAACTTATTGATTTTCTTTTGTTGAACTACCTTTGCATACCTGGGATAAATCCCACTTGATCATGATATATAATTCCTTTAAAGTGCTTTTGGATTCTCTTTGCAAGTATTTTGTTGAGGATTTTTGCATCTATATTCAATAAAGATATTGGTCTGTGTTTTCTTTTTTCAAAGTATCTTTATCTGGTTTTGGTATTAGGGTGATGATTTCTTCATAGAATGAATTTGTTTGCATTCTTTCCTGTATAATTTTTTAGAAAAGCTTGAGTAACATCGGTATTTGTTCATCTATGAATGATTGGTAGAATTTAACTGTGAAGCCATCTCATCCCACACTTTTCTTCTTTGAGAGGTTTTTGATGACTCTTTCAACCTCTTCAATTGTGATTGCTTTGCTGAGGTGTTCTGTTTCTTCTAGGGTCAAGGTAGTTAGTTCATGTGTTTTTAGAATTTTGCCCATCTTATCTATATTTTCTAGTTTTTTTTTTTTTTTTTTTTTTGTCTTTTTTTTTTTTTATTATGCTCCAGGAGGTGTATATTTTCTAGTTTTTATGACATATAGTTATTCATAATATCCTCTTATGATCTCTCATATTTCTTTGGAATCAGTGGTAATATCCCACCTCTCAGTTTTTAAAATTTTATTGATGTGTGTCTTCTCTCATTTTTTTTGATTGTTAGTCTAGCTACGGGTTTGTTGATTTTGTTGATCTTCTCAAGGAACCAACTTTTGGTTTTGTTGATGGTTGTTTTTTTCCTCAATTTCATTTATTTTTGCTCTGATCTTTACTATTTCCTTCCTTGGACTTGGTTTGGGATTAGTTTGTTGTTCTTTTCCTTGTTCTTCTAGGTGTGCAGTTAGATGTTCAATTTTAGCTTTCTTCTTTTTAAATGTAAGCATTGAGTGCTATAAACTTCTTTCTCAGCACTGTCTTTGCGATGTCCCATAAGTTTTGTTATGTTGAGTTCTCATTTTCATTCATCTCAAGATATTTGCAGAATTCTCTTGCAATTTCTTCTTTGACACACTCATTAATTAAGAGTGTGTTGTTTAATCTTCATATAGTTATGAATTCTCCATTTTCCATCCATTATTGATTTCTAGTTCTTTTGTTTATGATCAGAGAAAGTATTTTGTATAATTTCAGTCTTTTAAAATTTATTGAGACTTGTCTGTTGACCCAACATATGGTCTATCTTAGAGAAGGATCCATTAGCATTTGAAAGTAATGTATATCCTGCTGTTTTCGGTTGCAATGCACTGTAGATGTCTGTTAGGTCTAGTTCATTTATCCTATTATTCAAGGTCTCTCTTTCTTTATTTATCCTCTGTCCAGATGTTCTATCTAATACTGAAAGTGGTGTATTGAAATCTCCAACTATTATTTTAGAAACACATATTTTTTCGTTTAGCTTTGCCAGGGTGTGCCTCATCTATCTTGGGACAATGTGGTTATGTACATAAATATTTAATATAGAGAAAAGATATGGCTCAAGCAATTGGGTCCCCCTCTACCACATAGAAGGTCCAAGGCTTAATTCCCTGTGAAGACTTTGAACTCCCCTTCATTTTTGAAGGACAGTTTTTCTGAATACAGAATTCTTGGCTGGTAGTTTTTCTCTTTCTTTCCTTTTTAAAAGATTTATTTATTTACTTTTATCCATCCCCCCCCCATTTTTGTTGTTTTTGTGTCCATTCACTGGATAATTCTTTGAGTCTGTTTCCTACACTCTCTTCTCATTCTTCTCATCCTGTCTTCATTAAGATTCTATCCTGGGAGCCTCCAATGTCAGAGAGAGGCATCCTACTATCTACACCACCTTATTTCTGTTTTTTTGGTGCATCTCATCTTGGCTCTTCCTTGTGTCACTCTCCTGTTAAGTCATCATCTTGCTGCTTGGCTCAGAAAGACCTGACATTGCACCCTCTCATGAGGCCTGATGGCAACCCACTCATGGGGACCAATTGCATACCTACTTGTGGGGCCTGGCTGCGCACCCACTCATGGGGACTGGTGGCATGCATGCCTTCTATATTTTTCTATATTTTTACCGGGAGGTCCCTGGTATCAAACTTAGATCCCTGCATATTGAGGCCCATCCACCCTCCATTTTTCTCATTCAATACCTTACATACATCATACCACTTTCTTCACTCATCCATGGTTTCCAATGAGATTTTACCACTTAATCTTAGTGATTTCCCCTTGTAGTTGATGCTTTGGTTTCTCTTACTGCTTTTAGAGCCTTCTCTGTATTTCTGATATTTGTCATTCTGAATAGTATATGTTTCAGAGTAGGTCTATTCAGATTTATTCTTTTGGGGTTCATTGTCCTTCCTCTATATTGATATTTATGTCTTTCATAAGGGTAGGGAAGTTTTTAGTCATTATTTATTCAAATATTCTTTCTGCCCCTTTTCCACTTTCTTCTCTTTCTGGGACACCAGTAATGTGTATGTTTTTGTATTTCACATTGTCATTGGATTCCTGGAGAAACTGTTTCATTTTTTTGCATTCTCTTTTCACACAATTACTTCTTTATGTCCTTTATCTCTTTAGTCATATTTTCTTTCAATTATTTAAACTTACTTTGCATAGTTGTAGGATTATCATTGATTGTCTTAAATCCTGAATCTATTCAGGATTTTTGGTTTGTTCCTTTGGCTGGACCCTTTCTTCCTTTTTTTCAAATATGGTTTATAATTTTTTGCTGATGTCTAAGTATCTCCTATGTTGGTGAATTTACCCTGATGGCCAATTTCACTCTTTTGCCTATTTTTTATTTTTTCACAGCCCTTTTTGACATTTGTTTCAACTTATCCTAAGTTCTTAAAATTGCCCAGCTTAAGTTATCAAAATTGTTCCAGCATCTCACTAATGATATGCAGACTTTCTACCAGTGGTGGTGTAAAGGAAGCTCTGAAAGCAATTTCTAGACCAGGCAACAGATAGCACTTGTTGACACACCTTTCCAAGGAGGTGTATCTCTCTCGGTTTTCTTTTGTTTTCATCCGGCTGGAGCTGAGAATCAAAGCAGGCTTCTTGGCTGAATAAACTTAAAGCCTCCCAATTCCCCCTCCCTTTTTCCTTGTAACAGTTGACAGGAATGAAGATGCCTGGTCCCCTCTCCTTAAGCTACAATGAGCCAGGGGATTCCTCCCCACTGAATATCTCAGGAGTGTAGGAGGAGAGCCCTTCCCAGCAACTGGAAGGTTTAGTAACTCACAGTTTGTTGCTTTGGATTCTTTGTCTCTCTGTCCTTCACCCTCCTGTGAGTTTTGAAGCACTATCCTGGTATGCCGACCCCCAAAGCAGGTCCCTCTGTCAGCTTTTGACTTTTTCTCTGTTGTTTTTGGAAGATAACTGAACCTTGTCTGTCTAATCAGATGCCATCTTCAAAATCATCTAATCATACTTTTTATCCATTCTTCCAATCTGTGTATTTTGGTTTGGGAATTTAATGCATTAACATTCAATGTTTTTACTGTAAACACAGTACTTACTTCAACCAGTTCTTCCTTTGGTTTTTATATGTCCTATCTTATTTTTGTCTCTCTTTATCCTTTTAGCTATCCTTAATGATAATTTTCATTTTACACTTTCCTTTAAGGCTCTCTCTCTTTCCTGTCTTTTCCTCTCAGCTGCATACCTCCCATTAGTATTTCCTGTAAGGCAGATCTCTTGTTGACAATCTCTCACAATTTATGTTTATTTGTGAATGTTTTAAAATCTGCCTCACTTTTGAAGAGATACATAATTCTTGTCTGTTAGTTTTTCTCATTAAGTACCTTAAATATATCATACCACAGCCTTCCCACCTCCATGGTTTGTGATGTGAAATCAGTACTCAGCCATATTGCAGTATCCTGGTGTGTGACAAATCACCTTTATTTTGCTGATTCAAGTATTCTCTCTTTATTTTTGGTATTTGAAATTCTGATTAGTATGTGTCTTGGATTAGATCTATTAGGATGTATTCTGTTTGGTATATGTTGTGCTTGTTGGGCATATATATTTATGCCACATATCAAATTTGGGAAATTTTCTGCAAGTATTTCTTCAAATATTCTTTCTAGGCCCTTTCTCTTATCTTCTCCTGGGACATCTATTACATATATCTTTAAGTCATGCTGTCATTCAAATCCCTGACAACCACTGAAATTTTCCCATTATTTTTCTATCCATTCTTCAGTCTGCAAGATTTTAATTGTCCTGTCCTCTATTTCATTTACTTCTTTCTTCTGCCTGTTCATATCTGCTGTTGTATTTCTCTAGTGTGTTTTTAATCTCCTCTTTCATGAATTTCATTACCATTCTTTCTATCATGTTCTTTTTTCACTTACCAATTTTCTTTTCACTTACCAATTAAGAAGACATCCACTGTCTTCTTAAATTTCTTTATCTCTTTAGCCATATTTTCCTTCTTGTCCTTGAGTTGATTAAGATATTTGCTTGAACATCTTTGATTACTTGTTCAATATTATATATGTCTTCTTATGTTTTAATTGGTTCCTTTGGCTGGGCCTTTTTCCAGTTTCTTAATCTGGTTTATAAATTTTTGTTGATGCCTAGGCTGTTGATAATTTGATGAGTTTACTGTGAAGGTCAGTTGTTCTCTCTTGCCTATAATTTTATTGTTGATTGGCTTTGTATTATGGCTCTTCTTTCAGGTTTGTTCCAACTTATTCTAGACCTTTACAATAGCCCATGTTTAACAAATTGGATTTTTTCAGGTCTTCTTCATCTGAGTCTTGTGCTAGATATGTAGTACATTTTTAAAAGAATGCACTATTTGTGCAATAGTTTCATCTCCAGTTGAAAGCTTCCTTTCCTCTAACCTTCTCCAATAATTTTGATCTGTTATGTTTTTTTTTTTAGTGCAGACGTTTCTCCCTAGCACCTATGATTTGTTTAAATTCTGTCCCTCACTCAGTGCCCCATTTTCCTTGTATTTTTCAGTTCTGGGAGCCTTCTATCTTGCAACCATTCAATTTAAACCTTTTTTATTTTTCTCTCTTTCTGAGGCTTTTCTGCCTCTGGTTTCTTCCCTGTTAGGGTATCCCTCCCCCAAGGGGAACTAAATAAGGTCAGTGCAGAAAGGTATGCCACTACAGAAAAGTGCATTTTGCATTTAGGTGGTCCAGCCAAGAGAAACTGTTTTCAGTGAATGCACCACTTGCCATCTGAGGCTACTTTCACCCTCCTCCCCATGGGACATTGCATGCAACACTCCCAAGCAGCTTGTGATGCACTCTGGATCTCTGTGGACATGGGACTCAAAGCCTGAATATGTGTGCATTTCTAACACTCTACAAGTGAATCTGATGTATGTGACCACAGTGGTTTGGAGGGATCTTGGCCACTCTTTCTCTTATGGACCACCAAGTTGTGGGGGAATGCAGGAGGTGGAAGTAGAGGGACAAATATTCTGGACTACAATCTCTACCTATTTTTTTTTTCTTTCTTCAATTCAGGATTTGACAAGTTCTTCTCTAGTCTCTTACTGTCCTCCAGAGTTTTAAGCAAATCAGATTTGTCATTTTATTGACTGACTTTGTGGGGCAGATTCCTCAGGGGATGTCTCAAATTGCCATGTTAATGATGTCACCAACTTATGGTTTTGAATTTAAGGAGAGTCTCTTGTAAACAACAAATAATTGAGTCATGTTCCTCACATTCTGTTCATTTTTTCACATTCTTTTTCTTTCTGCTTCACAACCTGGGCAATTTCAATGTTCTTAACTTTGAGTCCATTGATCATTTCTTTTTCTCCCCCAATCTGCATTTCTACCCCTCCATAGAATTTTTCCCATCAGTTATTGTACTTTTGACTGCTGGAATTACAATTTGGTTGTTCATTATAATTTCTATTTCATTATTTAAATTTTCCTTTTGTTCATATAATGTTTCCCTGAATTCCTTTAGTCATTTGTCCATCGTTTTATTTTGTTAACTGATCCTATATATGAGAATTGTTCTAAGTTCCTTGATTAGTAATTCCTGAGAACCAGCTTCCTCCAGAATATTTTCCTTCAATTTAATTTTCCCTTATTATTGGGCCATTCTTTCCTGTTTCCTTCAATATATATATATATTTGCTAATTACTGGAAATTATGAGTACTATGTTATGGTAACTCTGGAAATCTATGTCTCACACCCTTCATTACACCAAACAAAGAACAAGAAGAAGAAAAAAGAAAGTAAAGTGAAAAACATGGAAAGAAATAAAGGGGGAAGAAAAAGTAATAACAGACCAAACATCCACAAAAAAACATAACCAAGAAAGTAGAACAAAAATGTAAATAATGAAGTGCAGTGTTTCTCCAAGTGTCTTTTTATTTGCCCATGGAATGCCAGAAGCTGCTACTCTAAACCTAGGGCAGCATCCTTTCTCATCACATAGGCATCAACCAGGAGAAGCAATATAATACAGAGAAAGGAAGAGGAAACATAACCAACCCTAACAAAATGAAAAAGAAAAAAGAAAATGGTTGCACCAGCTTTTAATGTCCAGGCAGATACTAGGGTAATATGAGAAAACACTGTTTCTGAGACTCAACAATACACTAGACTCACTGATACACTAGACTCAACAATACAAGAAAAAGAAAGAAGAAACCCAAACAATGAAAAATGCTCTGGTTCTTTAAGTTCTGGTATGGACTGCTGTGAGACCAGAAGCTGCTTTACTATGGAGACTGCTGATACCAAGATTAGTGTCTATGATTTGCCCTCTTGGGTCTGTGCAACTAGGAAATGCCCATATAGAGAAGTAGAAAAAAACAAGGATCCAAAGAATGTGCAGTAACTCTTTTTTGTCAGGTGAATTCTGGTGTGAAGATAAAAGTGCTGTTATCTAGAGAACCAAAGTTAAAGCCAGCTTCCATTCTGTTTCCTCAGGGACCCCTGACCAATCTCAAAGTTCACCTCCAATTTTTAAAGGACGAGGTTTCCTCTGCCAGCCCTGCCACCAGTTAGCCACTCCCAGAGACCAGGCAGGATCACCACAGTCACAGCCTTTTCTGTATTTGCTGCTGAGAGGATGAGCTATATGGACTGTCACTGGTTGGTGCTGTCATTATCAATAGTTAAACTCTCAGCATTTCCTTGCTTCCTCAGGCAGGCCTGCAGCTGTTATAAATGTCAATCTGGTCCTGGGGTTATGACCTAGTTAATTCCAGTTTCTGTATTCTGCTCTTTCATTTTTCAAGTGGAAGCAGGGATTTACAAAACAACCTACTTTGTCATTTTTGAGCCTAATCTGTGGACAAATTCTAATTAATTTTCAAATAACCTAAACTGAATCTAGATGAAATTTTAAAATCCCAGTAGACTTATATAACAAGTAAAAGGATATACATTTAAGCTTTCCATTTTATTTTTAAAAATTAGTTAAAACACATACTATTTATGGGAAAATCAATAATAAAACTAGGCCATATATTCTTTATGCCTCTGATATTTTATACTTGTAAGGTTTTACAGTCCTTAAGACCTCAGTTAAATCTGACATCAACTGACATAAACTGGGTGATCTGTTGCTTGGTAGTAAAATATGTACACTCTAGAATCTGAAAATATTTTTTCCTGGAATATGTATTCTGAACATAAATGTTTCTACTTATATTGAGTCACACTCTTGGCCAAAGCCTGAGAGTATGTTGGAAGATTGCAAATTATCCTACAAACAAAGAGCAGTAAGGATCCTCATGCTCAGAATCCCTACCTTACTGCCCAGAAAAAATATAAGCCATTGACAATGATGCCTTTGGGCAAAAGTAAAACCTTTGCTTTTGAATCTTAAAAGGATGACAGACCTAAAAGATATTATTTGTTTGCCTTAATTGCACCTGCATGATTTACCTAACAAGAGGGAAAATATTTTGTTAAAGAAACACGCATTGATTAGATTATCTTCTCTACATCTTGGGTAATTAGAATATTTCTTATGGATTATATGACTAATTAGGTTATCAAGTGATAAAGAGAGATCTCACCAATAAAACTGTTTTTTTTTTCCCTAGAGAAAGAAAGAACTCTAAGCTCTGCTGTGTGGTTACAACATCCTCAATAAACTTTTCTTCACTAGTTTTTCCATCTATTTGGATTCTAGTGAGTACTGGAAAGAATTTTCACCATGAGGGAAAAGACTTTATTTTATAAATGAAATATGTATTAAAAATGAAATTTTAATTGGACTGCCATCATATAGAGGATGACCACAAGAGAGAAACATCACAAGATAATGTTGAACAGGCAAAATGATTTTAGTTGGGGTGGAGTTGCTGCTATAGCATGGGTGAGAAAATAGAACTCAAGTCCATCAAAACAAAAGGTGGTCTGATTTCAAAGGCTGGGAGTAGGGTGGATGAAAAGCCCTGGATGATACTGAGGGGATTGAACTCTCTGAAGGGTGAGAGATATATTGAGGTTTCAATTAAAGCCATGTGGTTCCCAATGTTTTCATTCATAGTAATTGGGTTGCCTGGAGTCTGTAAGGGCTGTGAAAGGGGAAGAAATTAAAAAATAATTGCTTAAATAGCAGCCTCTCTGGCACCTGGGTATAATGTGTGAGAGGGGCAGATGAACGAGAGGCCAGTGGCAAGATTGTAATTTAAAATGTTTCTGGTCTGAAGTTGTGTTTTCCCACTTTTTCCCCCTGTATCCAGAGTTATTTTTCTCTGGAGTCCCACTGGTGGAAGATTTTCAAAGTAATCAGGATGGGAAAGGGAGTGAGTAGGGTTGTGTGAAGATTAAGGCTGGAAACTTAAGCAAGAGAAAGAATACCACTTTTGGTCAGCCATCTGAAAGCATGTTAGGTAAAATTTCTCTGTTTTAAAAAGTAATTAATAAGGGTCAGAGGGGAACTTGTCCCAGCATAGCATCCTGAGCATAATTTTTATTCAATTAAACCAATGTGTGTGTGTGTGGGGGGGGGAGCAGACAATAAATAAATAACCAAACAAATAAATGTATACTGATAAAGTGGATGATTAACATGAAGAAATTGTAGAGTTCTAATTAAGCAAGAGAAGGGAAGGCTAACTTTAGTTGGGATTCAGTGAATGTAATCTTAGGAATTGGCATTTAAACTGATCTTGAAAGAAGCATGGAATGGGAATATGTGTTCTTGGAATGGGATGGCAATCAAGGATAATAATATTGCTCAGTATAGAAATAATAGTGATTCTTAATTGTATTTATTTTTTTATTTTTTTTATTATGGGTAAAAATCAAAATTCTCACAATACATACAAACATTTGCAAAATGATATATAAATATATATGCATATATGTGTATTTGCTTACAAAAATGTTATTTATATATATATATACATATATTTTAAGAGGTGCTTAGATTACCCAAAATATTACACGGAACCCACTGGGATTCCCATGTTGCCCACCTACCACACCTCCCACCACATCCCACACAAACATCTCCCACAGTGTGGCCCACCACCCTCAATGAACTTACATCCGAATATACATGAAAGATATACAAAATCACTCAAAGGATCAGGGGATGGGGCATGGTCACGATGAGGGATAATCACACAATAAATGAGGGAATCTGAATTTCTAGCCTGGAGAGCTCTGCCACAGTCTCCAAGGGAGCAGCAATACTCCTCTGAGTGTAGGGACAGTGCCTGTCAAAATAGGATGACCCACTGATGTGTTTTTTTTTTATTGATGACTACCCTTGTGAGTCTTTGCTCTTGTAAATGAGACTTAGCCTGCAGTTGTGGGGTGCCTAAGGGTTGCCACCTGAGAGCCTCCTTGTTGCTCAAATGTGGCCTCTCTCTAAGCCAAACTCAGCATATGATTGCATTACCTTTTCCCCAATGTGGGACATGACTCCCGGGGATGAGCCTCCCTGGCAACAAGGGATTAATACCAAGTGCCAACTGAAAACACAACTGGAAAAAGATCTTGAATAAAAGGGGGAAATGGTAAAGACAAATGAGTTCAAGTGGCTAAGAGACTTAATTGTATTTAAGTGTTTCCAAGAAGGCATGCACATGATCCAATCCCTGGATGCCTGGTAAAGCCATTAAATAAAATTGGAGAATAGAGGAGTAAATATTTTTTGGGTGTAGAGGTAATGTCCTGAGATATATTTCACATTTGGTTTCTTGAACTATGCAAGTAGAGAAATGAAATACAGACAAGTGTTTTGTCCCTATAATTGTAGAGATAGAAATGGAAGAATTTGAAATAATTGAACAAATATGTGAGATTTTTAGGACAGTGTGTAGAAAGAGGTGAAAAACAGGGCTCAGATTGAGTCTTGAGAAGAAGAATTCATGTTGATTAGGACCATGGAAAGGACTCTGAAGGAGTAATTAAGGACCATTGAAAACAATCAGGAGACTGAGATATCTGAGAAGCCTAGGAATATTCAGTGCCATCAAAAAGGCCACAGTCCAATTATGCATTGGTTCAAAGTGAAATACTGTAAAACACCCTTTGGATTTAAATATGAAAAGGTGGTGTTAGCAAGACATTTTCTTTAGGAATCACTGGTGATCTTATTTAGTCACAGAATGAGTGGAATGTGTGAAAATGGAACTACTTTTGGTTTTATTGTGAAGAGAGAAAAGAACAGGAACTACAAAGAAAATACATTCAGAGATTGTTTTAGATTCAACATGGAAATGGTTGAATCATGAAATCAGTTGACATGATGGTGGGATTGATTTAGAAAGCAAGGAGAGTTACTGATAAAAAGAGATTTAGTTTGCAATCAATAATACAATGTCCACAGGAGAGAAATAGAAAATGGGCTTCAACTAGAGAAATTACATGTACCCAGGGATAGAGATGACTCCTCAATTTAACAGGCATGAAAGCCTAATCAGAGGGTTTGAATGCAGGAATATTTGTAGATTTCATGGCAGTGAACTGGGAAAATTTGTCAAAATATCTAATTTAGTTACATTGTAATTTGTAATTCCATGTATTGAAAGTGAAGAGAAAAGTAAGAATATGGGAAATACTCATGCATATAAAAATTTGAAATATTGATGGAGAATGGAATAGTGAAATGGAATTACTAAGGAAATGTAAGATTTCCAGTTGTTTATGAAAGTGTTTCAGAGAAGTGAAATATCCAATTAAAATCCAAGTCTGTTTTGTATGGTTCAATATGAATATGTTTATGAATTTAAGCTTTTCACACTTGCAGAGCTTAGTTGAAATTCTACCTGAATTTATTCCTATCAATGTATTTTGGATCACACTACAAAGATTTCTGAACTTCTGTTTGTGCCATTGGTTAAATGGGTAAGTAGAACATAGCAGGGATGTTGTGATGTTAAATATGCTAATGTGTGTAAATCCCCAAGCACAGCATATTTTAATACTATTTTTTTTCTTTTTTGAGGATTTAAGGTTTAATTGAATGAATTTATTCTACCTCAGTTTATAACATTATTTATGACACATTGTGGTATTCCTCATCCATGAAATATATTGATTATTAACAATTTTTAGATGATAATTTAGCGTATAAAATTCTTTTATGATTACGGAATAGGATTCTTTCCTGCAACTTCACAGATATTTCAGTTAAAGCCACTAGATTCCTTCAAAACATTTAATTGTATCTTTTATGAGGGTCTTAATACTATGAGGATTTTAGTGTATTAATGTAACATTATGAACTATGTCCTCCTGCTACTTTCTGGTGCAGGAGATTTTTAAAAATGAAATTTTATTGAAATATATCATTCATACATGAACATACATAAAGAATAAGTGTAAGATAAAAATTGCAAACTTACAAACATGCATATCATCATATAGAGCTCCCATACTTCACACCACAACCAACACCATTGTGCTCTTTCATAATTTTATAAATTACAAATTATGAAAGAGCATCAACAAAATATTACTACTAACTATAACACATATCCTACATTTGGTATATTTCCCCCCCCATCCACCTAATCATTAACGTCCTCTATTAATATTATATAATTTGTTAGAGTTCGTAAGGGAACATTCTCATATTTGCCCTGTTAACCACAATCCATTTTCTACCACTGGATTTCCTGTGTTATACAATCCCATACTTTGTACAATCCGTTCAAAGTACACGTTCACTGGCTCTGATTTTCATCACAGAGTTATGCTGTCATTACCTCAGTCAATTTTAGATGTTTTAATTACTCCAAAATTAAAAATCCAATATCCCTGTACAACCCCTACTGTTCTTTAGAACTGATATTGCTTTTTTACCCATTTACATTTGGAAAACATGTATATTTGGAAAAGAGTCTACTCACATCATTTACTCATTTTCTAGCAAATCAATTTTATTGATACATATTAATAAAACATAAATCCACACAAAGTGTACAGTCAACAGTATTCAGTATAATCACATAGTTGTGCATTCATCACTTCAATCATTTTAGAGCATTTTCAGCATTCCAATAATAATAATAAAAATCAAACAATGAAACACCCAACCAAACAAAAAACTCATCACTACTCAATCTCTCTAGGCTTCCTGTAGCAGTTTGATGTAGTTATGAATTCCAAAAATAGATATTAGATTATGCTTGTAAACTGATCTGTTCCTTCGAGCATGATTAAGTTATGATTAAGGCTTTGATTGGGCCACATCAGTAAGATGTTGAGTCCTTGCCCCTTGGTGGGTGGAGAATCAGAGATAAAACATGGCAAAGCAGAGAAGTTAGTTGGAGTTTTGAGTTGGAATTCTGATGCTGAGTTTTAATGCTAAAGCCTGGAAAAGTAAGCACACAGAGGAACTTGATCATGAGGAAGGGGAGAAGGCCCCAGGAAAAGAGATAAGCTTTTGCCTGGTAATCTACAACTGGCCTTGTGGAGTGAGGTAAAGCCTAGAGAGCCTCATAACCTACAGCTGGTCTTGTGAAGATAGCAAAGGAGATGAGCCCAGAGACAAGTAAGCCCCAGGAAGAAAGGAACACAGGAAGCCTGAACCCATGCAGACATCAGCAGCCTTCTTGCTCCAACACATGGCAATAAACTTTGTTGAGGGAAGTAACTTATGCTTTATGGTCTGGCAACTGTGGGCTTCCACTCCAAATAAATACACTTTATGAATGCCAACGAATTTCTTTTATTTTGCGTTAGCACCCCATTAGCTGACTAATACAGAATTTGGTACCGAGTTCGGGGTAGCGCTTTTGCAATTACCAAAATGCTGGAATGGTTTTATAAATGGGTAAGGGGTATTTTTTGCAGAAATTTTGAGATGCTTTGTAGAAAAGACCTACAGTGCTTTTAAGAGACTCTTGAAAGTAATATGGATGCTAAAGAGACTTTTTAGGTTGCCACATAAATAAATGATGAAATTATTATTGGAAACCAGAGGAAAGCTGATCAATGTTTTAAAGTTGCAGATAACTTAGCAAGATTAACTCTGGGTGTTTTATGGAAGGCAGAATTTGAAATTGGTGAGACTGGGCATATAGCTGAAGAACTTTCCAAAGTATCGTTGAAAAATGCAGCTTGGCTTCTCTTTGTAGCTTATAGCAAAATATTAGAAATAGAAATATGCTAAGGACTGAACAATTGGGAACAAAGAAAACAGAAATTGGTTCTGGAAATTCCAAGCCTCTGGAAATCAAGCTTCCAGATAATAGTGCCCCATTTGAGGACTTAACTAAACTTGGAACTTGTCAATCAGGACTGAAGATGCAGTTATCTCAGAAAGCCTTCTGGAAAGTCTTAGTCTCTGATGGCTTGGACCCCTGCTTCATGCATGCTTAACCAACAAACTTTGAGAGAGCTGTATGATCAAAATCACTGTTAGCCTGGAATTAAAGAGACCTGGAAAGGAGAGGTTGAAGGAGAAACAACTTTAAGAAGAAAACCATGAAAGCTGAGATCTGGAATTAAGAATCATCTTGGGCTGAGAGAGGAAATCCACCCATGTGTATAAAGAGGGTGAGTTTGCCACAGCAGTTGAAAAGGGTGAATGTACCCACCCAATGTTTGGGAAGAGTTTTGCCACCCCAGGGTTCAAAGATGGTGGAGCATATTCTGCAAGGATTAGGGACATTGAGGTTGACACCTCATAGGTCTGAGAGGGGTGGGCCTGTCCCCATGGATTAGGGCAGGCCAAGTGGTCAACTCATTGCCCTGAGAGGGTTGACCCTATATGCCAAATGTTAGGGAAAGCCAGGTGATCAACTCATTGCTCTGAGAAGGTTAACCCTGTATACCAAAGGTTAGGGAGAATGTTTTCTTCACTTCTCTGTACTAAGGGGCTAAGACTCTAACCCAAAGATTGGGTAAGGTGTGGCAAACACCCCAACACTCTTGGAGAATGAGGTCTGGAGCTTGATTGACACCCAGATGATTGATGAGTGTGGAATCAAGAAAATGGTTATTGGGAAAGCCTGCAGAAAAGGTGGGGCCTCATGTGGCCACAAGAAGAAGAAACCACCATCTTAAGAATGACTGTCAGACTTTGAAATTGAATGGAGGATACCCTGCAGGTTTACTGAACTGTAGAGAACCCATGACTTATGTTTCCATCCTAATTTCTCCTTATGGTAATGAATATATTTATCCTTTGACTGTCAATTTATGTATTAGAAGTAGATATATGTTTTTGTAAGTTTCAGAGGCCTACAGCAGATGGGACTTTGCCCCAAGACAAATTGTATTTCTTTAAACTTATTATGTTATGATTTTATACTTGCATTGTTACTGATTTAAGGTTTTTTGAATATTTTAATGCATTTTTGGAATTCAGATTGTGGAGTGTAGCAGTTTGATATCATTCTGAATTACAAAAATAGGTATTGGATTATGCTTGTAAACTAGTCTGATCCTCTGGGCATGATCAAGATATGATTGGGGCTTTGATTGGGCCATGTCAGGAGGATATTGAGCTTCCATCCCTTGGTGGGTGTGGACTCAGAGATAAAACTACATGGCAGAGCAGAGGAGTTAGTTGGAGTTTTGAGTTGGAGTTCTGATGCTGAGTTTTAATGCTGGAGCCTGGGGAAGTAAGCATACAGAGGAGTTTGGTCATGAGGAAGGAGAGAAGACCCCAGGAAAATAGATGAGTCATTCATCTTATAGTCTACAGCTGGCTTTGTAGAATGAGGCAAAGCCTAGAGAGCCTAATAGCCTACAGCTGACCTTGTGGAGATAGCAGAAAAGCTGAGCCCAGAGACAATCAAACCCCGGGAAGAGAGGAACCTAGGAAGCTGGAATCCTCACAGACATCAGCAGCCATCTTACTCCAACACGTGGCAATATACTTTGGTGAGGGAAGTAATTTATGCTTTATGGCCTGGTAACTATGGGCTTCTTACGCCAAATAAATAACCTTTATGAAAGCCAACCAATTTCTGGTATTTTGCATTAGCTCCCTTTGCCTAATACACTTCCCCTGCAGTACATAACTGCTATTCTCTCTCTCTACTTTAACTGTATTTATATTTTGTAAAAAAAAAAAATCTTATATATTCTTGCCCATTTTAAAATAGGTTGTTCGTCTTTTAATTTTCAAAATGTAAGATTTCTTTATATATGTTAGATATTAGACCCTAATTAAATAGGTGGTTCCTAAGTATTTTCTTCAATTGAGTAGGCTGCTTATTAACTTTATTGACAAACTCCTTTAAAGCACAATAGTTGTTTTTTTAATTTTAAGGAATTCCTATATTGCTTGTTCATTGGGTATAAATTTCACTAAACATTTTCCTACATTATCTTCTAGGAGCTTAAAGAACTTTGCCCTTATATTTAAACCTTTGATCTATCTTTCATTAATTTTCTAAAAATTTATTGAAGTATATCACTTATACATGAACATACATAAACTATAAATATATAGCAATAATTATGGATTTACAAAAAAACATGCATAATATCATACAGGGCTCTCATACCTCAACCCACCACCAATACCTTGCATTGCTGTTAAACATTTTTAACTGATGATTAAAGTTCATCCTCAAAATATTACTACTATCCAAATTATTTCCCCCCAAACCACCCTATTATTATCATTTTTATATCATTTATGAACAATATGTGTACAGTAAAATTTGTGAATTTACAAGCAAACATTCATAACATCATACAGGGGTTCCATACATAAATCCTCCACCAACACCTTGCATTTTCATGAGACATTTGTTACAAATTATGAAAGAATATTGTCAAAATCTTACTACTAATTATAGTCCTTATCTTATATTTGGTGTATTTTTCCCCCAACCCAACCTATTATTATTTTTAAAAATATTTTTATAACAGAAGTTATAAACTTACAAAATAATCATGCACATGTGCAGAACTCCCAAACAACACCCATCCATCAACACACCACACTGTGGTGGAACATTTATACAGATTATGGGAAAATATCATCTGATTATTACCAGGTCCATAGCGTACATTTGGCACACATTTTCCATCCTCCTCCGTTATCAATACAGTACATCTTTGACATAGATTAAAGAATATTACATTATTACTGTTAACCACAGTCCATAGATCATTCCAGTTGTATTTTTCCCATACTCCTCCACATTCCCACCACCCTGCAATAATGATGTACATCTGCTCTAGCTCACAAAGGACACTCTTGGATCTGTACAAGCAACCACAATTCTCATCCAACTCTGGATTTACTGTCCTATTCAGTCCCTAGATTATTCTCTAGCTTTCTGTCAATTGGCATTTAGTTTACCATTTTCAGGCACATTCCCATTTATAAACCAGATGTTACTCAGTATAATGTGTTACCACCAACTCTATACATTTCTGCACTTTTACAGTAAAGCTATTTAAAATTTCTACATACATTACATAACAGTAGTCAATCTCAATCATTTTCTTATCTGTTTTAAGAATCCACCACCTACCACCAAGTCTTGAAGATATTTTCCTACATTTTCTTCTAGAACCTTTATGGTTCTTGCTTTTATTTAGATTTTTTATTCATTTTGAATTAATTTTTGTATAAGGTGTGAGATAGGGGTCCTATTTCCTTCTTTTGCTATGGATATCCAGTTTTCTTAGCACCATTTGTTGAATGGACTGTTCTGCATTACCTGGGTGGTTTTGACAGGCTAGTCAAAAATAACTTGACCATAGATATAAGGGTCTGTTTCTGAAACATTATTTCAGTTCCCTTGGTCTTTGTGCCAGTCATGCTGTTTCTACCACTGTAGCTAGGAAATAAAACCCAAAGTCCAGAAATGAGAGTCCTCCAACTTCACTTTTCCTTTTTAAGATTTTTCTGACTATTCAGGACCCCTAACCCTTCCAAAGAAACTTGATAATCATGTTTTCCATTTATATAAAAAAATGCTGTATAATTTTTATCAGGATTGCATTAAATCTGTATATCAATTTGAGTAGAATTGACATCTTAATGATATTTAGACTTCCAATCCATTAGCATGGAATGTTCTTCTAATTATTTAGGACTTTTAACAATGAGTTGTCATTTTATGAATATATGTGCTTTACATCATTGGTTATGTTTATTCCCGAATATTTGGGGTTTATCTGTTATATTTTATTTTCACCACTCTTTTGACACTTTTAGTTACTTTTATTGTATAATCTTTATTTCTGGACTCTCTTCCAGGCCTCCTTCTCCTGTCGTTTCTTTTCAGGCTGTAGCACACCTTTTAGTATTTCCTGTCAAGCAGGCCTCTTCGTTACACACTCTCTCAGGTTCACTTTATCTGTTAATATTCTAAGCTCACACTCATTTTTCAAAGACAGTCTTGCTGGATATAAGATTCTTTACTGGAATTTTTTCTCTTGTAGTCTCTATCTTTGTCTTTGGCATTTGACATTCTGATTAGTGTCTTAGAGTTGGTCTATTCAGATTTTTTCAGATGGGAGTACATTGTGTTTCTTGGGCATGAATATCTATGTCCTTAAAAAGGGTTGGGAAATTTTTCTACCATTATTTCTTCAAATATACCTTCTGCCCCTTTTCTCTTCTCTTCTCCCTCTGGTACACCCATGACACATATGTTTGCATGTAAAATACCAAAGACAGAGAGAATTCTGAGAGCAGTCAGGAAAAGCAATGCATAACATATAAGAGATACACAATAAGATTAAGTGCTGATTTCTCACCAGAAACCATGGAGGCAAGAAGACAGTGGTATGATATATTTAAGACACTGCAGAATTTATATCAGAATTCTCAACTTGTTTCCATTTGTAAGTATTTCTATCCTTGTGACAATACCATGCAGTTTTGACCATTGTAGCTTTGTAGTGTGCTTTAAATTCATGTAGCATGATTCCTCCAATATTGTTTTTCTTTTTCAATAAGTCTTTGCTTATTTTAGGCCCCTTGTCCTTCCAAATATATTTCATAATTAGATTTTCCAATTCTTTTGGCATCTTTATAAGGTGTTGGTATTAGGGTGATGCTGGCATTATGTAATATATTTGTCTGTTTTCTTTCATTAGACACTGTTTTTCCTCAAGAGATTTTTACCCCTCTAATTGAGACTATAGCAAGTCTCCTCAGGATGGGAATTTAATGTTTTCTTGTTTATTGTATGCATCTCCATTTACTGAGATAACACACTATAACAAGATGAACACTTTCATATTCCATAGAGGCATGACCCAGATGCGCATATCATCCCACCCTCCAATGTCCTGCACAAGTATTCCTCCCCTGCCATAATCTTATCAAGCTTCCCTTATATGTGGTGGGTATCTTTTCTCTTGCTGTTTTCAGGATTCTTTGTCTTGAACATTTGACAATATGATAACTATGTGTTTTGAAGTAAGTCTGCTATGATTTCTTGTGCTTGGAATACGCTGTACTTCCTAGATATGTATATCCATATCTCTCCTAATAGTTGGGAAAATTTCAGCCATTATTTCCTCAAACACTCCTACTGCCCACTTTTCCTTCTCTTTTCCCTCTGGGATGCCCATAATATATATGTTTGTGCATGTTGCATTGTCATTCAATTTCTTGAGTCCCTGCTGATTTTTTTCCAATTTCTTTGTGTTTACCTTTTCTACCACTTGGAATTTTTGGATGTCCTATCTATTTTTTTTAATTATTGGGGGTGGAACCTGGGACCTCATATGTAGGAAGCTGGCATTCAACCACTGAGCCACATCGCCTTTCCTGAGTTGGTGTTTTTGTTTGTTTACTTGATTTTTTTTTTTTATTTTTTAATATTTTTTTTCAGGAGGCACTGGGAACTGAAACTGGGACCTCCCATATGGGAGGCAGGTGCTTAACTGCCTGAGCCACATCCACTCCCTGGATGTCCTCTCTTTGATGTCTATAATTCTTCCCTCTTCTTGTTCAAATCTGATCTTATGTGCTTCTAGTGCATTTTTAATATCTTGTATTGTGTCTGTCATCACCATAAGATCTGTTATTTTATGAATGTTAACAATTTCTTCTTTATGTTCCCCCAGTGTCTTCTTGATATCATTTATCTCTTCCTTCATTTTATTGAGTTGTTTAAGGATATTTGTTTTGACATCCATATTATGCATTTCCTCCTGCTTTTTAGTTTGTTCATTAGACTGGGACATGACATCCTCTTTCTTATTATGGCTTGTATATTTTTTGCTGCTGTCTATGCATCTGCTTATCTTGATGGGCTTATTCAGTTTGTTAGTTTACCCTTCTATTCTTGGGTTTTATTTTTGTTTGGTTTGCATTAAGGGTCCTCTGTATAACTTGGTTACACTTATTCTATATCCTTGTTGTTGCCCATGTTCAATGAAAAAATATTATATCCACAAAAAGGAAAGAAAGAATAAGGGAAAAATATATTAAAAAGGAAGGAAAAATAACAAGTTAAAAATGAATAATAAGAGGGTAATTAATAAGCAGGAATAAAAGTTTTAAATGGTGAAAAACAGGAATGATAAAATAAAATACCAGAGAAGTGAGAAGGAAAAACACAAATGTAGGAAAATTAGAAAATAAGGAATAAAAGAATAGGGAATTGTGAAAGAAATAAAAAAGAAAGAAGATAAAAAGAGGAAGGAAAGAGAAAAAAAGAAGAGTAAAAACTAATAAATTAAAGATCAAACAGTAAAAAAGAAAAAAAAAGGAAATAATAAAAGACAAGGAAATGGGAAGAGAAGAAACAAAACAAGAAAAACAGAAGAAGGAAAGGAAATAAGGTAAAGGAGAAGAAAAAGAGACAAAACAAAACAAAACAAAGGTTTGGGCCTCCCTCTCAGTCTGTCAGGACTGGGTGGGCTTCTTCTCAGTCTGCTGTTTTGGCCAATGAATCACTCCACAACGCCCATCCATTTAAGTTTCTGCAACTCTCCCTGCAGCTCACTGTGTATTCATGTGAGCCTTTCTTCATTACTATGCTGTACTGGAAATCTGTTTATCTTTTTATCATTGAGTCGTGTGGTCTCTATCAAATCCTCATTGGACATGTGGCTTTCAAATATTTTCTCCATTGAGTATGCTGCTTTTTTATTTTCTTGATAAAGTCTTTTTAAGAACAAATGTGTTTAATTTTGAGAGGTCCCATTTATCTATTACTCTCTCATTGCTCCTGCTGTGGTTGTAAGGTTTAAGAAATGACCATCTACCAGAAGATCTTGAAGATATTTCCCTACATTATCTTCCAGGAGTTTTACGGTTGTAGCTTTTATATTTATGTCCTTGATCTATTTTAAGTTAATTTTTATATAAAGTGTAAGAAAGAGGTCCTCCTTCTTTCTTTTGGACATGGATATCCCATTCTCCCAGTGCTCATTTATTGAATAAGCTATTCTGATCTGGCTAGAACATAGATGTGAGGGTGTATTTCTGACTTCTCAGTTCAGGTCCATTGGTCAATATGTCTACCTTTATGCCAGTACCATGCTTATTTTTTTTCTTTCTTACCACTGTCAGTAATATGATTTAAAGCAAGGAAGTAAGAATTTTCCAACTTCATTTTTCTTTTTAAAGACAATTTTGGCTATTTGGGTCACCATATCCTTACAAATAAATTTAATAGTAAGTTTTTTCATTTCTATAAAAAAGGCTGTTGGGATTTTTATTGGGATTGCATTGAAACTGTACATGAGTTTGTGTAGAATTGACAATTTAATGATATTTAGTATTCTAAACCATGAACATGGGATAGTCTTCCATTTACTTAGTTCTTCTTTGGTTTATTTTAGCAATGTTTTGTAGTTTTCTGAAAGCAGGTCCTTTATGTTCTCGGTTATGTTTATTCCTAAATCTTTGATTCTTTGAGTCCCTATTATAAATGGAATTTTTCCTGATTTCCTCCTCAAATTGATCATCAGTACTGTATAGAAATGCCATGATTTTTGTGTATTAATTTTGTGTCCCCCCCCCCCAACATACTGAAATCATCTATCAGTTCCAGTGGTTTTGTTGTGGAATTTTCACTATTTTCTAGATATAGGATCATATAATTAGCAAACAGTGAAAATTTTACTTCTGCCTTTCCTATGTGGGTACCTTTCATTTAGTTTTCTTGCTTAATTGCTCTAGCTAGAACTTCTATCACAATATTGAATAACAATGTTGACAGTGGGCATCCTTGTCTTGTTCCCGATCTCAGTGAGAAAGCTTTCAGTCTTTCACCATTGACTACAATATTATGGAGCTGTCTTTTTAATTCTTTAATTTTGTAGATTTACACCATGTAATATTTGGCTTTGTTATTTGTCATATATGTATTTATAATATTTTTTTTCCTTGAATTAATCTTTTTTTTTTCTTAAAGAAAATTATCTTCCCATTTTATCTGGAAATATTATTTGCCTTGACATATAATTTTAATTTTGGTAAAATACACATAATATAAAATTTACAATTTTAACCATTTGAAATTTTACAATTCAGCAACATTTAGTACATTCACAATCTTGTGCAAACATCACTACTATTTATTTCCTAAACATTTTCATCACCATACTATGAAACCAATTAAGCCCTCTCCCTCCATGATCCCTTCCCCTATTCCCTAGCAACCACTCATATACATTGTGCCTTACATAATTGCAAAATATGAATATTTAATATAGGTGGAATCATACAAAATGTGGTTTTTGTGTCTTCTTTCACACAATATAGTATTTTCAAGTTTCATCTATGTTTTAGCTTGTGTCAGCACTTCAATCTTTTTATAACTGAATAAAATTATAATCTATAGAGATATACCACATATTTATCCATTATTGGTTGATATACATTTGGGCTGTCTCAACTATTTTGCTATTGTGAATGGTGCTGCTATAAACATCCACGTACAAGTTCTTTTTCCAAGATCTGTTTTGATTTAGTTTGGAAAGAATTACTGTACCATGCATTAATTCTAAACTTAAGTTATCAAGGAATTGCCAAACTATTTTCTACAATGTCTGCATTGGCTTACAATACCACCGGCAATGTATAAGGCTTCCAATTTCTTCACATTTTCACCAAAACTTATTTCCTTTTTTAAAAATTTGTACCATCCTACTGAGTGTGAATTGGCATCAAATTGTGGGTTTGATTTGTATTTCTCTAATAACTAAGGATGTAGAACAGCTTTTTGTGTGTTTGGGGGGCCTTTGTATATCTTTTCTGGAAAAAAGTCTGTTCCAGTCCTTTGCCTATATTTTCATTGGGTTGTTTTACTTTTTATTGTTTAATTGTAAGTGTTCTTTTACATCTTCTGGATACTTGGCCCTTATCAATATTGATTTACAAATATTGTCTTCCATTTGGTGGATTGTTTATTTTTTGCTTTCTTAATAGTGTCCTTTGACACACAAAATTTTAATGTTTTGTGACTTCCAATTCATCTATTTTTTCTTTGATTTTTATCCTTTTAGTGTCATGTCTAAAAATCCTTTGCCAAGTTCAAATCATGGAGAATTACATGCTGGTTTTCATCTAAGAATTCATAATTTTAAATTTTTATATATAGAATTTTATCCTGTTTGAGGTAATTTTTATATATTGTGTGAGTTATGAGTCCAACTTTATTCTTTGTGTGTGGCTATCCACTTGTCCTAGAGCCATTTGTTGAATCCACATTAAATGGTTTTGACACACTTTTAGAAAAATCAATTAATCACACATGTGTGAGTTTATTTCTGGACTCTTTTTAATACTATTTATTTTAAAAGAATCTTTAGATTACATAAATTTTACATAAAAAATATAGGGGATTCCCATATACCCCACTCCCTCCCCCTCCTATAATTTCCCACATTAACAACATCTTTCATTAGTGTGGTACTTTTGTTACAGTTGATAAACACATATTGAAACATTGCTACTAACCATGGTCAATAGTTTATATTATACTTTACACTTTGCTCCACACAATTTTATAGGATTTGTCAAAATGTATAATGTCCTGTATCCATCATTGCATTGTCATTCAGAATAATTTCAATGTCCCCAAAATACTCCTATGTTACACCTATTTTTCCCCCTCCCTTCCATCAGAACCTCTGGTGGCCACTGCCTTTTATCAGTGATACAAGTTCTTCCATTGCTAGAAAAATAATGTCTATAATAGAATATTTCTGGAGTCTTGATTCTATTCTGTTGATCTATATATTTGTCTTTTTGTCAGTACTACAATGTTTTGATTACCAAAGCTTAGTAGTAAGTTTTGAAATAGATAAGTGTAAATCCTCAACTTTGTTTCTCAAGATTCTTTTGGCTATGTGGGCTTCCTAGCAATTCTATATAAATCCCAGCTTTTACATTTTTGCAAAAAAAAAAGCTGTTGGAATTTTGATAGGGAATATATTGTATCTATAGATCAGTTTTGGGTTTTATTGCCATCTGTGAAGTTTGAAGTTCTTTTATGAATTTGAAAAAGAGATTATGTTCTTGAATTAATTCATTGCTGTGGGTGTGGGACTCTTTTGATTGGACTATGTCAGTGAGGCATGACTTATTGGGTCTCTGCCCACTTTTTGTAGCTTTATATAAATGGAGACACACAGGGAGAGACACAGAGAAAGGAAGATGCTGTTTTTTATCTTGCCCTATGAGAGAGGACTTAAAGATCACTAGCAGCCAAAGCTTAAGCATAAAGCCCCCAAGAGGCTGGGCCCATTGAACATATCTAGACTGAAAAGATGAGCCATATGTCTTATTGCTCGCAGAAGAAATTGGGGTACCCAAGACTGAGAGAGGAGGACTGTTAAGAGACAAGCCCTTGGTCTGGTTGCCCACAGCTGAGCTCTAGGAGACAGTAGATTCTGTAGGGGAAGGCAGGACCCTCAGCAGAGATTAATGGTCAACTTGCTTCACCATGTAGCAGGACCCCAGGATCACTAGGAACTGACTTTGATGAGAAAGCATCTCTGCTGATGCCTTTATTTGGACATTTCACAGCCTTGGAACTGTAAACTTTTACCCTAAATAAAATTGCCATTATAAAAGCCAACCAATTTCTGTTACTTTTCATTGGCAGCCCTGTGACAAACTGAGACAAAAATCAGTTCCAGGATAATGGTTTGTTGCTGCTTGCAATTACTGAAAATATTGGAAAGTTTTTATTAATAGGTAAAGTATATTTTTTAGAGAAGTTGGGAGATGCTTGACAGAAAAGGCCTAGGTTGTTTTGAAGAGACTGTTGGTAGAAATATGGATGCTAAAGATATTTCTGACATGACCTTGGGCCAAAGTGATGAATGTGTTATGGAAAATGGATGAAGGTTGATCTTTGTTTTAAAGTGTCAGAAAACTTGGCAAAATTGACTTCTGATGTTAGTTGGAAGGCAGAATTTCAAAATGATGAGCTTGGACATTTATGTGAGGAGATTTCCAAATTAAATGTGGAAAATGCAGCCTGACTTCTCCTTGCAGCTTATAGCATAATGCATGAGTTAAGAGATAAGGTGAGACTACTACAATCTTCTGGAAAACAAGTCCCCAGAGGATAGTGCACCATGTGGGTACTTAACTGAGCTTAGAAACAATCAGACATTTCTTTGCAATTCAGGATTGGAAATGCAGTTATCCAGAAATGCCTTGTGGAAATTCTTTCTGTTTCATGACTTGGACCCCTGTTTCCACAAGCTAAAGCAGTAGGCTTTTTGTGAGACCTTTATGAACAAAATGAACAAGGAGGGGAAAGATTGTGGGGAAAATGACTTCAAGAGGAAAACTATATAAGCTGAGTTCTGGACTTGTGGTATCTTCTCAGGTCAAGAGAGGGGGACCCATCTATATGTGTGGAAAGAGTGAGTTTGTCTTGCCATTTGAAGAGAGTGGAACTTCCAGTCCATTCATTGTTCAGGGAGAGTTTGTCAACCCAGGCTACAGGGAGGGTGTGGCACATTTATCCAAAGATAAGAGAGAGTTAGTTTTCAACTCCACTGTTCATAGGGGTTTGGGTCTGAATGTCAGAGATTCAGGAAAATGGTTCCCCCCACTGTACTAAGGGGGTTGAGATTGTCCCCTAGAGACTGGAGAAATTGTGGCCATCTCTCAAATGTTCTTGGAGGGCGAGGTCTGGAGCTCTGTGGCCACTCAGATGCTTGAGGAGGTTGGAAATGAGAAGATGGCCATTGGACAAGCTCTTGGAAGAGGTTGGTGGAGAAGAAAACACCATTCTAAGGATGACTCTCAGGCTTTGAAATCTAATGGAGTATGTCCTTCATGTTTTCAGAAATGTTTGGGATCTGTCATGCATGTTTCCCTCCTAATTTTCCCATATGTTTATCCTGTCACTGTCTCTTTGAATATGAGAAACAGATAACTTGTCTTTTAAGTGTCACAGGTCTATATCTAGAGGGGAATGCTACCCCAAGACAACCTGCATGCCTATAATTGATTTTTATGAGATTTTGTACTTAGCATTGCTACTAAAATAATTTAAGACCTTTGGAATATTGTGATATGATAAATGTATTTTGTATATGTAAGCAGCATGTTCTCTTGGGATTCAGAAGGTGGAGTGTGACAGTTTGAAGTTCTTTTATGAATCCCAAAAAGAAAATGATTATGTTTTTTAACTATTCCATTCCTGTGGGTGGGGCCCTTTTGATTAAATTATGTCAATGAGGCATGACTCAGATTTGGTCTCCCACTTACTGGGGTTTTATATAAAAAGATAGACACAGAGAGAGACACAGAAAAAAAAGAAGTGGCCATTTTGATCCTGCCATGTAAGAGAAAGGGAGAGAGAGGACTCCAGGTTCACCTACAACTGCAGAAAGGCAGAGAAGCCTGAAAGGTTGAGAGAGGTCACAGAGTCTGAAATTAGCATAGTATAGAGACATATAAAGGGCCACTTAGGGCCTGGACCTACAGAGCGGCCTACAGCTGAGAAAAGCTCTGCCATATGCCTGATTGTCACATAGCAGGATTCCAAGATCACCATTGCTGACTTTGGTGAGAAAGCAATTCTGATGGTGTCTTGAGTTTGACATTTATTGATCTCAGAGCTGTAAATTTTACTCCAAATAAAATTCCCATTAAAAAAAAAAACACCTCATTTCTGGACCTTTGCATTAACATCCCTTTGACAAACTAAGACACCATCTTAATAATATTAAGATTTCTTATATATAAACATGGGATAAACTTCCATTTATTTAGGTCTTTAATTTCTTTAATCAAGTTTTTTCATTTCCACTGTACAATATTGCATCTCCTTGATTAGGTTTATTACTAGGTACTTTATTCTTTTCAATGCTATTATAAATGGATTAGTTTTCTTAGATTTGGTTTTGGAGTTTTCATTGTTAGTATACTAAATAAAATTGATTTTTCCATGTTAAACTTGTATTCTGCAAATTTGCTGAGTTTATTAACTCATAGTTTTTCCTGCAGATTCTATAGGATTTCTATGTATATAAAATCATAGCATCTACAAATAGAGATTTATGTCTTCCTTTCCTATTTAGATGTATTTTATTTATTTTCATTGCCTAATTACTATAGCTGGAACTTCCAATACAATGTTGGACAGAAGTGGTGATAGTAGGTATCCTTGTCTTGTTCCTGTCTTGGGGGAAACTTTCAATCTTTCACTATAGTATATGTTGTTAAATGTAGGATTTTTTCTTATGTCTATTTTCATGTTGAGGAAATGCTATTTGATTCCTTGGTCAGTGTTTTTTTTTTTTTTTTTTTGTATCATGCAAGTTTGTTGGGCTTTGTCAAATATTTCTTCTGTATCAATTAAGATTATGTGGATTTTTTTCAGCTTGCCTTTATGTATGCATTTCATTGGTTTATTTTCTTATGTTGAACTATTCTTGCATTCCTGGAGTAAATCACACTTGTTCATTGAATATAATCCTTTTATTATGCTGTTAGATTATGTTTTGGTATTTTGGTGAGGCTATTTGAATTTATATTCATAAATGATAGATCCATAGTTTTCTTGTGATTTTTGTATGACTTGATATCAGGGTTATTTTGGACTCAGAATGAGTTAAGACTTTGTATCTCTTCTTCTATTTTTTTTTGGAAGAGTTTGAGTAACACTGGTGTTAATTCTACTTTAAATGTTTGGTAAAATTCATCAATGAAGACATTTGCCCTGGAGTTTTCTTTTGGTGAGGTTTATGGTTACTGAATCAGTCTCTTTACATGATAGAGGTCTATTCAGATTTTCTATTTATTCTTGAGTCTATTTTGGTAATTTGGGTGTTCCTAGGAATTTGTCTCTTCCATTTAGGTTGCCTAACTTTTTGGCAAACAATTGTTCAACAGTACTCTCTTCCTTTTTATTTCTGTAACATCAATAGTAATATCCTACTTCCATTTCTGATTTTAGAAATTTGAGACTTCTTTCTATATTATCCTTCATTCTACATAAATGTTTGTCAATTTTATTGATCTTTTGAGAGAACCAATTTTTTATTTTTTATTCTCTATCATGTTTTCCTTTTCTCTGTCTCATTTATCATCCTTCTAATGTGTGTTTCCTTCCTCTGTTAATTTTGGGTTTATTTCCTCCATATATTTAAAGAGTTATTGTTTTGAGGTATTTCTTTTTAGTGTAAGAATTTAAAGTTGTAAATTTCCCTCTGAGAACTGATTTGTATGCTTCCCCTAAGTTTTGCTAAATTATGTGTTTGTTTTCATTCATCTCAAATTATTTCCTCGTTTCCTTTGTCATTTCTTCTTTTACTCATTTACTGCTTAAGAATGTGTTAGAGTAGGTCAGGCAAAGCACACAACTCTCTTTCTTTTTTTTTTTTTTTTTAAAGATTTTATATTTTTATTTATTCATTTATCCCCCACTTGCTGCTTGTGCTCACTGGGCCAGCTAACCACGCCGTGCGGGCGGGCTTGCCTTCACCAGGAGGCCCCGGGAACCGAACCCGGGGCCTCCCATATGGTAAACGGGAGCCCCACTGATTGAGCCACAGCCGCTTCCTGAACTCTCTTTCAAAACAGAGAATAAATGTCAGAAGTTATCCAAGGGACCTCTTTTGGGTATCTGATGACCAGGAGAGTGCTGCATACATCATCCAGGAGGGACTTGGGACAAAGAGCTGATGAGGTCAAAAGGAAAACTGAGTTGCTAACCCCTGTGGCAGGGAATGCTGCCTATTCCCCACCCTTGAGGCAAAGAGCCTCAGAAAAACCTGTGGCTGAGTGGCCAACACAGAAGGGAAAAGGAGAGTGCAGCAGAGGTCTGAGTGTGTTTTCTCTTCAGCAAGTTTAAACAGTATAGCCTGGCTTTGAATCACTGTCTCAGAAAATCCTGTCAGTAGAAATTGAGTGATATACAGAAGAAAAGGGAGCCAGTATATTATATTGATCTTGCCATGTGAGAAAGAGGACTGCAGGAAAATAGAAGCTCCAAGAGGCTTAGCATAATGAGGCCCAGAAAGAGATTAGCCATATGCCTGATAACTCACAGCTGAACTTGGGAAGAAAGCAGAGAAGCTGAGACTGATAGAGGAGGCCCAGAAAGAGAGAAGCCCTATGCCTGGTTGCCCCCAGCTGAGCCCAGCTGTAGGGAAGGTACATACTTCAGCAGAGATTGGTGGCAATCTTGCTTCACCATGTCAGAAGACAATAGGATCATCAGTAACTGACTTTGATAAGAAAGCATCTTTCATGGTACCTTGATTTAGACAATTTCATGGCCTTGAAACTGTAAGTTCTTACCACTAATAAATTTTCCATTATAAAAGCCAATCCGTTTCTGGTACTTTGCATGAGCAGCTCTTTGCAAACTAAAACACTGATTTACAGATTTAATGCAATCAAAATAAAAATTCCAACAGAGTTTTTCACAGTTAGAAAAGCCAATTATCAAAGTTACTTAGAAGGGTAAGTGCCCCATGAATAGCTAAAATATCTTTAAAAAAGAAGAATGAAGTTGGAGGAAGCAAATTACTTAGATATGGTACTTTAAAAAAAAAAAGAGCATGGAGCTGGTATGAAGATAGACTGAACAATGGAATAAAATTGAGAGTTAAAAAATATACCCTTACATCTATGGTCAAATAATTTTTGACAAGGATGTAAAACAACTTAGCTGTGTCAGAAATGTCTGTTTAACAAATGGTGCTGGGAGGACTATATATCTATATCTAAAAGAAAGAAAGAGGAACACAAACTCACACCTTACACTAAAATTAACTCAAAATGGATCAAAGGCCTAAATATAAATGTTAAAATCATAAAATTACTAGAAGAAAATGTAGGAAAACATCTTCAATATCTTGTGGTAGGTGGTGGGTTCTTAAATCTTATACCCAGAGAATGAGAATGAAAGACAAAAAATAGATAAATGGGACCTCCTCAAAATTAAACACTTCTGTGCTTCAATGACTTCATCAAGAAGGTGAAAAGGCAGTCTATAGAATGGGAGAAATTTTTCAGTAACCACATATCTGATAAGGGTTTGCATTCCATGTTAAATAAATATATAGCCCAACTCAACCATAAAAAGACAAGCAACTCAATTAAAAATGAACAAAAAACTTGAATAGACATTTTTTTTTCCAAAGAGGATGCCCAAATTGCCAAAAAGGACACGTAAAGATTCTGCACATCACTAGCTATTAGGGAAATGCAGATCAAACCTGCAATGAACTATCACTTTATGCCTTACAGAGTGGCCATTATTTTAAAAAATACACAGAAAACTACAAGTGCTGGAGAGGATGCAGAGAAATTGGAGCACTCCTTCACTATTGGTGGGAATGTAAAATGGTAATGCCTCTGTGGAAGACATTTTGGTGGTTCTTCAGGGCATTTAAATATAGAACTGCTTTATGATCTGGAAATCTTGATACCAGGGAAATATTCAGAAGAACTAAAAGCAAGGATGCAAACAGACATTTGCACACCGATGTACATAGTAGCAATATTCACAATTGCTAAAAGCTAGAAACAACCTATGTCCCCATAAACAGATGAAGAGATAAATAAAATGCAAATACAGGTGATGGAATACTAGTCAGCTGTAAGAAGATATGAACTTGTGATGATATGGCAACATGGATGAACCTTGAGGATATTATGTTGAGTTACATAAACCAGACACAAAAGGATTTATAATGTGTAGTCTCTCTGATATGAACTAAATATGATAAGTAAACTTATGGAGTTAAACAATAGAATATAGGGTAGTAAGAGACAGAATGTGTGTTGAAAATGGGAGCTGATGCTGAATGTATATAGAAAGTTTAGTAGGGTTGATTTGAAATATTTGCAAATAGATCTAGTTGATTGTAACACATTGTAATGACTATAGCTAACACTGAGGATTTATAAATGTGATTGTGGCTGAAAGGTGTAATCTAGGGGTGTTAATGTTAATTGAAAGACAGAGGATAATCTTGGGACTGTAGAACATAGTGATTTCATTGGTAGATGATATAATAAAATTAGTGTAACTTATGGACTATAGCTAATAGTAATATTGTATGATTTTTGTATCAAAGGCAAAGAAGATACTATACCAATGCTAAGTGTATAAAAAGGATATAGGATTTAGCTTTATGGAATGTGAACATGATCAAGCTTTTAAAAGAATTTTTCATTAACAAGCAGACCTTGGTCATGTCATTTGATCAATCAATGCTCATTTATTTATCTTTTGGAACACTGGAGAAAGAGTTGAGTTTGTTTAGGGGATTGGATAGGATAAATGTGCCGGGACAGGATTTTTTAGGGTGATGCTTCCACGGTTTGTTGAGTTGCTTTTTGTCTATTTTATTTTTTGAAGTTGAAATAATTTTTAAAGAAAAAGCACGTGTTAATTTCCACAAATTTTTAATTTTTCCAGTTTTCCTTCAGTTATTGATTTCTAGTTTCATTCCATTATGGTCATAGGAGGTACTTTGTGTGATTTCAGTCTTTGAAATTTTATTAAGACTTGTTTTTAACCTAAAATATGTTCTATCTGGGGAATGTTCCATGTGCACTTGAGAACAATGTGTGTTCTGATGTTGGGTGGAATTTTCTTATATGTCTGCTGTGTCCACTTGATTTATAATGTTGTTCAGGTCCTATATTTTCCTATTTATCTTCAGTTCATATTTTCTATCCATTATTGGAAGTAAAGTATTTAAGTTTTCAACTTCTATTGTAAATCCAGTAATCCTTTCAATTCTGTCAATTTTTGCTTCATATATTTTGAGGCTCCATTGTTAAGGGTACACATGTTTACAGGTGTTATATCTTCAATTGATTGACCATTGTATAAATACATAATATTCCTCTTTGTCTCTCATGAAAAAATTTTAACTTAATATGTATTTTATCTAATATTAGTATAGACTCCCTCTCTCTATTTGTTACTTTTTGTTCATCAATTCCTCCATTACTTTGTTCTTTTATGTTTAGTTAATTTTTGTGTTTTCTGTTTTGATTCCTTTCTCATTTCCTCTATGATTTTACTTTATATTATTAGTGATTAAACCGGGGCTACAATTAGCATTTTAAAGTCAAAAGCACATCTTGTCTTAATGCAAACTTAGCCTGAAATACAAAATCTCAGAGAATACAAAATCTCTGTTCCTATATAGGTCCATTTTCCTCCCTTTATATTGTCATAGTAACAAATTATATCTTTGTTTTTTTATGCGACTTTTTAAAGATTAGTTATAAATGCTTTATCCACTTGTCATTTAATTCATATTGGAAAAAGGAAATTTATAATCCAAAAATAGACAAACAGTGAATTTTATATTTACCCATGCAATTATATTTACCAGTTTTCTTTATTTATTTGTGTAGCTTTGAATTGTTGTATATGGTCTTTCATTTCGGCCTGAAGGAATCCCTTTAGAATTTCTTGTAGTTCAGGTCTTCTAGTGACAAACTGCCTCAGCTTTTGTTTATCTGGGAATGTCTTATTTTCTCTTTCATGTTTTCAGGATACTTTTGCCATATATAGAAGGCTAGGTTGACAGTTATTTTCTTTCAAAACTTTAAATGTCAGTCCAATACTTTATGTCCTATTTGGTTTTTTGATAAGTTGGTTCTTAATCTTATTGAGGACCATTTCAAGTATTTGATGGCAATATATCTCATTGTCCATCTCTTTGTGTTCTCCTACTTGGTGTTTGTTGAGCTTCTTGGATGTGTAGATGGATGTCTTTTCATCAAATATGGGAACATTTTGGCCATTATGTCTTCAAATAATCTATTATCCTATTTGTCTTTCCCCTCTCCTTGTGAGGATTCCCACTTTGTGTTTTTTAGTATGTTTGATTGTATCTCAGATTTCTTAGGCCTAAACTTTTTTTCATTCTTTTTACTTTCTGCTCCTATCACAGGATATTTTCAATTGTCTTATCTTTAAGAAAACTCGTTCTTCTGCCTGCTCAAATCCCCTGCTAAATGCCCCCACACACAGTTATTTTTTTCCATTATTTTACTTTTCAGCACCAGAATTAGTATTTCTTCTTTTTTATATATAATTTATCTTCCTTGTTGATAGTCTCTATATGTTGAGACATTGTTGTCCTGGTGTCCTTTAGTTCTTTGTTCATGATTTCCTTTTGCTCTTTGACCATATTTAAGACAATTTGTTTAAGGTTTTTCTCTATATGTCCAATGTGCTACATCAGAAAATGGTTAATTTCTTTTTTCATATGAATGAGCTGTACATTGTTTCTTTGAATCCCTCATAATTTTTACTTTAAAATTAGAAATTTTAAATTTATTTGAGGATCATATAATATAAACTTGAAGGAGAACACAGGCTTCCAATACCATGGACACTCATGCCTTCCTTTGATTGTGTCCCAGTGCTTTCCTAAGTGACTTTCTGAGTTAATATTCTAATTATTCCTTCATCATATTTTTACTTATTCCATGAATTGTCAACATTTTTAATAAACACTTTTAGAACAAATTTGAACTTGCAGAAGGAAGATGCAGAGAGCTCCCATATACCCCACACCCATTATATTAGCATGGTAAATTTTATAAGAAATCAGCTAATATAGATAAATTATAAATTAAAATCCACAATTTATTCATATTCATAAGATTTTACCTAATGACTTTCTTATTTTTTTATTTTTATATATGTATATATTTTAAAAGGTGATTAGATTACCTAGATATTACACAGAAATTACAGGGATTCCCATGTTCCACACCTCCCAAACCTCCCACAACATCCCACACAAACATCCTTCATCACCCGTAATTGATATACACATCCTGGGGCCTTGCCACCAAGCATAGACCACAGTTCACATCGTAGACCACACTCTCTCCCACACAGTTCTGCATGGTATATGTTGATATAAAATGGTCTACATCCATCACTGCAATGCCACTCAGGACAACCCCCAAGTCCCGAAAAAGCCCCTGTTTTTCACCTGCCCTTCCCCTCCCTGCCCAGAAAGTGTCCAGTGGCCACTGGCTCCACCTCACTGTTATAATTTCT
The DNA here is from genome assembly GCA_026826555.1 of Tolypeutes matacus. Classification (NCBI taxonomy): domain Eukaryota; kingdom Metazoa; phylum Chordata; class Mammalia; order Cingulata; family Chlamyphoridae; genus Tolypeutes; species Tolypeutes matacus. The sequence continues at coordinate 1,365,528 of JAKSZT010054129.1, forward strand.
TCCATTCCTTGAATCACAATATGTCTACAACAGAATACCATTAAGTCCACTCTAGTCCATAGCTCATACCCCAATCCTGAGAGGACTGGGAAGGTGATGTCCACTCCACCTCCAAGTGAGAGAGGGCTTATATCCCATGGATATCGTGGATGGGATTATCCTGCCTGCAGCTGCAGGCCCTCTCCATTCCCTGGGATGGCTGATGCCCATCATCGTCTCCTTTCCAGGTGACTTGGATGCATCCATTGAGCTATAGGGTAGGAGTAGCAGCTCCACCGAGATTCCAGGCACAGCTGGCACATAGGTAGGCAGAGGCTCCATTCTCTGGAAGTACACCTAAAAACTCCAGCATCACATATAGGTTTGAATAGAAGGGACTGTTAGACCACGTGCAGGGAGGACTTATTTGAGTCCAACTTTGTCACTCTCAGGAGCACAGATTCCAAAGTAGAGCCCAATGATAAGGCGCCAATCTCTGGGGCTATCCCCCCTTATATAGGACCTGGGTGTCTCCAGAGACTTCAGGAGCCACTCTGTGTATAACTTTGTTGTTCTATGAGATCCTACTGAGGTGTGCATAAGCATTACCTCTGGGATGACCTCCTGACTCTCTGAATCTCTTAGCCACATGAACTCATTTCTCTTTACCTTTTCCCTCTTTTATCCAAGGTCTTTTTCCAATCATGTTGCCATTTGGCACTAGGTATTAATCTCTCATGGCCAGGGAGGCTCATCCCCGGAGTCATGTCCCATGTTGGGGGGAAGGTGATGCATTCATATGCTGAGTTTGGCTTAGAGAGAGGTCACATTTGAGCTATGAGGAGGCTCTCAGGTGGCAACCCTTAGGCACCCTGTAACAGTAGGCTAAGTTTCAATTACAAGAGCAAAGACTCATAAGGGTAGTCATCAATAACAAGAACCCATCAGTCGGCCATCCTCTTTTGCCAGACACTGCCCCTGCACTCATGGGACTGTTGCTGCTCCCTTAGAGAATGTGGCAGAGCTCTCCTGCCTGGGAATTAAGATTCCCTCATTTATTGAGTGATTGTCTACCCACCGTGACCATGCGCTACTCCTTGATCATTTGAACAATTTTATATGTCTTTCATGTATATTCAGATGAACTTACTCCCATGAATCCCCCATCCCAGAAACCCCCCACCAATGCTCCTCTGCAGCCCCCATTGTAACCCTTCTGTGATCTAAAGCTTCCTTGAACATGAAACCCGTATAATAACCAAATAAAATTAATAGGAAAGAAAAATTATAATGATAAACTTAAAGTCAAGTGATAAGTACAAGGAAACTCAGAAGAAAAAAAAAACTAAATTAAAAATAAAATGTAATTACTGGATTGGGACAATCAAAAAAATGGGAAAAAAAAAACAAAAAAAATTTCTTTTAAAAACAAATTATTCTATTTTCCTATTATCACTGTATTATCGGATGTCCAGTGTACCATGATACCTTCACCCTCTCATTCACCAGTGTCTCCCAAATTTTCATTTAATTTTCAAAGAAGTTTTAGATCTCAGCAAAGTCACACATGGAATACTAGAGACTCCCACATACTGAACCTCCCTCCCCCTACCCCACCCCATATTAAAACCTTTTTTTTAATGGATGTTAGCATTGTTATAACTGTTATACAGATAAGTAAAATATAGCAACTAAACATTGTCAATGGTTTACAGTATAGTTTACAATTTAGACAGTAAAGTTTAATAATTTTTGATGATATTTACCATGTCCTGTGTCCATTACTATAAGGTAAGGAAAAACCTTTCCCATAACCACTAAATACCTCTTTTTATCTTATCTGTTCCTTCCTACTCATACCCCTGGGGCATATGACACTCCCCTGTCTTGACTCATGGCATGACAAGATTCATAGTTACATGCCCTGGGTATTCCAACTTGCTCTACCTAATCTACACAGCTGTTAACCCTGCACCACCAAACCCAGTAATATCACTACTCATCTGTCCTATCCTTCCATATGCAACTATAATCTATCCCTTTACCATAGATTATGTCAATATAGGTCATGGCTCAAAGCCTAATCTTCTCTTTCTCTCCCTTATTAAACTATCTTTCAGACAGTGATTCTCAGAGACTGCTCACTTTCCTCAGTTCAAATCAGTGAAATCATATATTGTCATTCTTCAATACCTGGCTTAGTTTACTCAAAATAAGGTCTTCAAGATTCATACAAGTTATTCTGTGTGTTAGCACTTTATTCCTTCTTACAGCTGAGTAATATTCCATTGTATGTATGCACCATTGCTTATCCATTCAGATGTTGATGGGCACCGGGGCAGATTCCAACTTTTGGCAATAGTGAACAATGCTGCTATGAACATTGGTCAGCATATATCTGTTCATGTCTTTGCTTTCAGTTCTTCTGGGTATATACCCAGCAGTGGAATTGCTGAATCATACGGAAGATCTATTGTTAGGTTTCTGCGGATCCACCAAACTGTCCTCCACAGTGGCTGGACCATTCCACAATCCCACCAGGATGAGGGTTCCTATTCCTCCACATCCTCTCCAACACTTAGAGTCTGCTGTTTTTTTAATAGCTGCAATTCGATGGGTGTAAGATGGTTTCTCATTGTAGTTTTGATTTACATTTCCTTGATAGCAAGCGATGTCGAGCATTTTTTCATGCGCTTTTTAGCCATTTGTATTTCTTCCTTGGAGAAGTGTCTTTTCAGGTCACTTGCCCATTTTTTAAATGGGTTGTTTGTCTTTTTATTTTTAAGGTGTAGGATTTCTTTATATATGCAGGATATTAGGCTCTTATCAGATATGTTTGCCAAATATTTAATCCCATTGGGTAGGCTGAATTTTTATTTTCTTAATAATGTCCTTTGAGGTGCAGAAGTTTTTAATTTTGAGAAGATCCCATTTATCTATTTTTTCTCTTGCTGCTTGTGCTTTGGCTGTGAAATTCATGAAACCATTTCCTATTACTAGGTCCTGTAGATGCTTCCCTACATTATGTTCCAAGGTCTTTATGGTTTTGCCTCTTATATTTAGATCTTTTATCCATATTGAGTTGATTTTTGTATAAGGTGTGAGATGGTATTCTTCTCTCGTTCTTTTGGATATGGATATCCAGTTCCCCAAGCACCACTTGTTAAAGAGGCCATTCTCTCCCAACTGAGTGGGCTTGGTTGTCTTGTCGAATATCAGATGACCTAATATGCAAGGATCTATATCAGAACTCTCAGTTCGATTCCATTGGTCAGTAAGTCTACCCTTGTGCCAATACCATGCAGTTTTGATCACTGTAGCTTTGTAGTATGTTTTAAAGTCAGGTAATGTGATACCTCCAACTTCATTTGTCTTTTTCAATATGTCTTTGGCAATTTGGGGCCTCTTATATTTCCAATATATTTTGTGGTTAGTTTTTCCAGTTCCTTAAAAAATATAGTGTTGATTTTTATTGGGATTGCATTAAATCTGTAGATTAGTTTGGGTAGGATAGATATCTTGTTGATGTTTATTCTTCCTATCCATCAACAGGGAATATATTTCCATTTATTTAAATCTTCTTTAATTTATTTTAACAGTGTTGTGTAGTTTTCTGTATATAATTCCTTTACATCTTTAGTTAAATTTATTCCTTTGTATTTGATTCTGTTAGTTACTCTTGTAAATGGCATTTTTTTCTTGATTTCCTCCTTCGATTGCTCCTTATTGGTGTACAGAAATGCTACTGATTTTTGAGCATTGATCTTATAGCCTGCAACATTACTGAACTGCTTTATCAGTTCTAGAAACTTTGTTGTAGATTTCTCAAGGCTTTCTATTTATAGGATCATGTCATCTGCAAATAATGAATGTTTTACTTCTTTTCCAATCTGGATGGCTTTTATATCCTTTTCTTGCCTCAGTGCTCGAGCAAGTACTTCTAAGGCAATGTTAAATAGGAGTGGCGATAGTGGGCATCCTTGTCTTGTTCCCGATATCAGAGGGAAGGCTTTTAGGATTTCACCATTGAAGATGATGTTAGCTTTGGGTTTTTCATATATACCTTTTATCATTTTCACAAAGTTTCCTTCTATTCCTATCTTTTGCAGTGTTTTTATGAGGAAAGAGTGCTGTATTTTGTCAAATACTTTTTCTGCACTTGTAGAGATGATATGTGATTTTTTTTCTTTCAATCTGTTTATGTGGTGTATTACATTGATTGATTTTCTTATATTGAACCATCCTTGCATACCTGGGATGAAACCCTGTTAGTCATGGTGTATAATCCTTTTGATATGTTGTTGAATGTGATTAGCAAGTATTTTGTTGAGGATTTTAGCATCTTGGTTCATTAGAGGAATTGGTCTATAGTTTCCTTTTCTAGTAGTATCTTTGTTTGGTTTTGGTATTAAGGTAATGTTGGCATCATAGAATGAGTTATGCAATATTCCTCCTACTTCTATTTTTTGGAAGAGCTTAATTAGAATTGGTGTTATCTCTTTTTGGAATGTTTGGTAGAATTCAGCTATGAAGCCATCTGGTCCTGGGCTCTTCTTAGTTGAGGGGTTTTTGATGACTGATTCTATCTCTACATGTAATTGGACCATTGAGTTCATCAATTTCCTTTCATCAATGTACGCTGTTTGTGCATTTCTAGAAACTTGTCAATTTCCTCTAAATTATCATTCTTATTGGCATATAATTTTTCAAAGTATGCTCTTATGATACTCTTTATTTTTGTGGGGTCAGTAGTAATATCCACTTGATCATTCCTTATTTTGTGTGTTTGCATCTGTTCTCTTTTTTTCTTTGTTAATCTGGCTAAGGGTTTGTCAATTTTATTGATATTCTCGAAGAACCAGCTTTTGGTTTTGTTTATTTTTTCTAGTGCTTTCTTTTTCTCTATTTCATTTTGTTCTGCTCTAATCTTTGTTATTTCGTTCTGTCTTCTTTCTTTACGTTTAGTTTGTTGTTGTTTTTCCAATTTCTCCATGTGTGCAGTTAGATCTTCAATTTTAGCTCTTTCTTCTTTTTTAATATATGAATTTATGGCTATGAACTTCCCTCTCAGTCCTGCTTTTGCTGCATCCCATAGGTTTTGATATGTTCTGTTGTCATTTTCATTAGTTTCAAGGTAGTTACTGATTTCTTTTGAGATTTCCTCTTTGACCCACTGTTTGTCTAAGAGTGTGTTGTTTAAATTCCATATCCTTGTGCCTAACCTGTTTCTCTGGCCCTTAGTGATTTCCAATTTCTTTCCATTGTGATCAGAGAAATTACTTTGTTATAATATCAACCTTGGTGAATTCATTGAGAGTTTTTCTGTGGTCTATCTTGGAGTATGATCCATTTGCACTCGAGAAGAATATAAATCCTGCTGTATTTCGGTGTAGTATTGTGTATTAGTCTATTAAATCCAGGCCCTCTAATGTATTGTTGAGAGTCTTTGTTTCTTTGTTTATTCTCTGTCTAGATGTTCTGTTCAATGATGATAATGGTATATTAAAGTGCCCCGCTATAATTGTAGAGGCATTTATTTCTCCACTTAACTTTTCCAGAGTTTGTCTCATGTAATTTGAGGCATCCCAATTAGGTGCATAAATGTTTATGATTGTTCTCTCTTCTTGAGAGAATACCCCTTTTACTAATATATAGTGTCCATTTTTGTCTCTTACAATAGTTTTGCATTTAAAGTCTATTTTGTCTGATATTAGAATAGCTACTCCTGCCCTTTTTTGGCTATTGTAAGCTTGTAAAATAATTTTCCAGCCATTTACTTTCAGCCTTCTTGAATCCCTGGGTCAAAGGTGGGTTTTTCGTAGACAGCATATAGATGGATCATATTTCTTTATCCGTTCTGCCAATCTGTATCTCTTGAGAGGTGAATTTAATCCATTAACATTTAGTGTTATTACTCACAACGAATTTCTTACTTCAGCCATATTTTCTTTGGATTAATGTATGTCATATGTTGTTTTGTTTCTCTTTTTGTCTTTTTAGTTGTTCATAAACTCTCCTCCAATTCTCTGTCCCTTGATTTTTCCTTTCAACTTGTAGAACTTCCTTTAGTATTTCATGAAGTGCCGGTTTCTTATTGACATTCTCTCTTAATTTCTGTTTATCTGTGTATATTTTGAACTCTCCATCATTTTTGAATGCCAGTTTTGCTGGATAGAGAATTCGTGACTGGAAAATTTTTTCTTTTAGTACTTTGACTATGTTATACCACTGTCTTCTTGCCTCCATGGTTTCAGATGAGAAATCAGCACTTAATCTTATTGTGCTTCCCTTGCATGTGATGTTTTTCTTTTCTCTTGCTGCCTTGACTATTTTCTCTTTGTCTTGAGCATTGGACATTTTGACAAGTATATGTGTTGGAGTTGGCCTTGGGGTGTGCTTTGCTTCCTAGATTTGCACATCCATCTCTGTCAATAGGGTTGGGAAGTTTTAAGCCATATTTCCTTCAACACTCTTTCTGTTCCCTTTCCCATCACTTCTCCTTCTGGGATGCCCATAATGCATATGTTTGTGCATTTTGTGTTGTCAGTTAAATCCCTGAGTCCCTGCTGGATATTTTCTTTTTTTTTTTTTTTTTTTTTTTGTCTATCTGTTGTGCTATCTGTTTAATTTCAGCTGTATTGTCTTCTACATCACAAATTCTTTCTTCTGCCTATTCAAATCTGCTGTTATGTGAATCCAGAATCTTTTTTATTTCTTTGGTTGTGCCATTGATCACCATCATATCAGTTATCTTCTTGTGTATGTTTACAATTTCTTCAGTATGTTCTTCCAGTGTCTTCTTTAGATCCTTAATCTCTTCCTTCACTTCATTATGTTGGTTCACGATATTTGTTTTGGAATCTTTGATTAGTTGTTTGATGTTCTGTATATATTCCTGGTTTTTAGTTTGTTCTTTTGAGTGGTCCATGTCTTCCTGTTTTTCAATGTGGTCTGTAATTTTTTTTTGCCCTCTAGTCATCATTTTATCTTGCTGGGTTTATTCAGTTGATTTCCTTCTCTCTTTCCTCTAGAGTTTTATTTAGCTGATGGTTATGTGTGTGTGTTAAGTTTTCTCTTTGACACTTTTTCTTTTTATATTGTTTCCTTGCTTCTTTCTATGTTACGAATCTCCACCGATCGCTCCACACCATTGATCTGCCCGCTTCTAGATGACCCAAGATTCTCGCTCCGTGTGCCCACAGCATAGACCCTCAGGCAGGACCCCGTCCATAATCAGACATCCCCAGAAAGCCAGTCAAAATTTACCCTCCTAAACCAACGCCATCTTGACTGCCCTCTTACCTAACATCTTTCTATTCCAATTTGCCATCCAGCATAACACATGGCATTTAGCCATCAAGTTTTCATCCTTGTGTGTCTCTTGACTATGACAGTTTCTCAGACTTTCCTTGTTTTTGATGACCTTGAAAGTTTTAAGGAATATTGGTCAGGCATTTTGTAGAATTTCATTCAATTAGAGTTTTTCTCATGTTTTTTTTTTCTCTCATGATTAGAATGTGATTATGGGGTTTGATCAGAAGGCTACAGAGGTAAAATATCATTCTAATCACATCATATCAAAGATATATACTATCAACATGACTTACCACTTTTGATCTAGAGTTTCATCATCTGTCTGAGAGAGTGTGTGTTAGAATTCTCCAATAAGTTCTTCTTTTTCCTATTTCACATCCTTCTCTAATGGAAGGAGGTCATATAATCAATTATGACTGCTTTGAGTTTCAGTTCAGATAACTCTTTTTGCATGTGTAATCCAATCCACAATATCAATTATGAAAAAAATTAAAAGTTCAGGCAGTGTGATATGGTCTGATCATTGACTGAGCTCCATATTTTTCTCTTCACAATGCATATGACCATAGATATTGATACAACCAATCAATTTCTCATAATTTCTTAAGACCTGAGGAATGTTAAAAGTGGTGTTTTAAAATTGACAAGAGCATTATCCAAAATTTAACTATTCACAGTGTGTCCTAAGATCCTCTCAGTTCTTCCCTGAATGGTCTATCTTTACTGGGATATGAACATTAATAGAGCAAAGCATATGATTTAGGTATTGTAAAAAATCTCTTATTCAACAGCAGATGATCCACTTAATTCATATATTGACTTCTGGATACCAAGTATGAGAAATGGAAGGGATTTGTTTTTCAGCACTATGACTGGGACTGCCTTCTGCAATGACACAAAATTAGGCTGATTGTGTATTTTCTTGAATATGTATATTGCAAAAATTTCAGTTTTCAATATGATTGATACAATACTATTTTTATTCTTTGTTTCTTAAAATACAGGTCATGGAAAGCAACATGCTCTGTGTGTCTGAAGAATCCAAGGATTGCAAGTCTTCATTTTTAGAGGAATTTGAAGTTATTTTTCCGTGTAATTGGAATTGATGTTATGATATAATTTAAATTCTTTGTTAAGTTGCTTTTATATTTTATATTAACTATCTTAAAATAAAATTCTACATCATGTAAAAAACATGAATAAATTATTCTAAAGGCTACAGAGAACCAGAGGATGATTAATTATGGCAATGATGTATTTATGTATATTTGAAAATGATATTGAATTAAGCAGCCTAGATACATTTGAAAAATGTGATATTGACTTAAAAATTTCTTTTGGCATGGCATTTACTAAAAGACAAGTATAGCTTCTGGAGTAGTTTTGTTAGAAATTAAAACATCAAATATAAATTTGGACAGTCAAATTAGAAACAGAAAATTCAAGAGAATGTTAGTTCTAGTGATAGCTATATAATCTAAAGGCATTCTACCATTACTTCCAAATGAGAAGGGTTAGAGGACTCTAGTTTCTATAGTCAAAGAACCTACACTCCAATAATCCACTAAGAAAAGTATTTACATTTATTTTTGTTCTTAAATATATCTTTGGGAAGTAGGCTGGAATTTTAAAGATATAGGATAGAAAACTTAGGCAAAGGAAAATTTCATATGAAAACTTAATCACATTCTCCAATCATATTACTAGAACATGATGGGGTAATGCTGAAATCACAATCCCCAGCTTTATAATGTGTAATTTTAGGGCAGTATGGGATGGAAGTTGAAACTCCCATTATGGGCATATGAGAGGTCTTGTTAGTGAATTACTTCAACACCAGAACACAATCATGGTTCAAGGGAATGCAGTGTAGATTCTGGCTTCTAAGCATTTTGCAGATGGTGACAACAGAGGCAAAATCCTCACAGCAGGAATTGGTAAGCCTACAACTTTCCAGCCTGCAACTGGTAAACACACTGAAGAAATTATCCTATCTTTGGGAATGTTGGAAGAAAGAGTGTTGTTCCTGTAAACTCCATGACCCTGAGAAGTAGACTTTACCATCTAGAACAATTGTTCTCAATCAGGGTGATTGTTACCACTGGGCAACATGTAACAATATCTGAGGGCACTTAGAGTGCTGCTACTGGCATCCTGTGGGTAGAGCCCAGGGATTTTATTAAATTCCCCAGAATACATAGGTAAACCCTCCACCATGAACACATCTGGATGCAAAATGTCAATATTGCTGAGACTGTACTAGTATAATGAATGTATCATCATGCTATGTCTCCTATCATTAGTTGAGTGGTTATTATTTGAGAGTCATTGATAAGAGCTCTTCCCATGCATTTTTCTAACTGGTCACTGCAATTCTTTAGTGTGAGGACTATATTCTCTCATTATACTTGTGAGAAGGTGAGCTACTTGCAGAAGTTCACACAGCCAGTCAACAATAGCTCAAATCTCCAGTCTAAGTCTTTCTGGGTCAAAAACTCACATCCATAGTAGCTTGCTGTATTATCTATGTGCTAACATGTTCTTAAATCAAGATGCAAAAGTCAATGCACCCACTGAACATTCCTGGAAGAATCATGTAGTGTACATATTTAGCCTCATTTTCTTTGACAGCCACAATGTTTTTTCTCCTCTCTGTTTTATTCCCAGGATCCCTATATCCAAAAGGAAACCTGATGCTAAAGCAAATCAGGTCCATATCTACCACAACTCCTGAATGTTAGAGTTTGGATGCTTCAAATCTTTACATAGAAACTTCATTCCATTATCTTCCAGGAAATCAGACCCAAGATCAAGAAGGGCAGGGATGTGGTGCACCAAAGGACTTGGGAGATGCAGTTACTGGAGACAAAAGTGAGATAACAGTGCATTAACCTTCAAAGACATATATGCATGCACAATTTTTCAGCCTGTCTACATTTATATGGTTATATTCTTGTTATACTATATGAAAAAATATCAAGGTATTCCATGTACTCTCCTGTCCCAAATTCTTCCTCCCATCATTTATTCACTTGAGAAAATAAGAGGATGAAAACTTGTAGCAGCTGCAGTAATCCAGAAGATATAATGTGGAACACATTGTCTGAGAAAGGGGAACAGAATCCCTGATTCCAGTACCACCTCAGGCCACAAAAACTGGAGGACTATGGACAAATCCACGCTTTCTTTTTTATTTAGTGTACTTACTGCTTAATGGGATATATTGGAAACTCCCTTTTTATTCTTTTAAAATATTACTTAAAATTTATTTGGTGATTATAAAATGAATATAAAATGAACACTTCAATACTCATTGTTGAAATTTGGAAAATAATAAGTGTGAGATACAAATCACAAACTGGTGGCGTATTATTAAATTTGTCCATTGGGTAGATTTGTTTAGCTGACATTGTGTTTAACATATTGCCAGTCAACATTTAACAATCAAGATATTTTGAATAATACCACATTTTAGCTTCCTCAAGAAGCCACACACCTGGAACATTGCCCCACATGGTCACATGGCAAAATAATTAGCAAGCTTCCCCTTGGATGGGGCAGGTTCTGCTCCACTCTCCACCACTCCCATCCAGGCTACTAATGCATTTTTATCATCTGCCTGGTCCCTTTGGGAACATCTCAGTAAGTGATCTATTGGAAGAAGAAGCCACAAATCCTTGATAAGCCAAATGCTATTAATTTTTGTTGGATTCCCTTCCACCTTTCTAATTTTTGAAATTAGGTAATTGGCAACTAATTTGCATTTTTAATGAAATAAGCATTTTCCAATCCTTCAAAAGCTTAATAATTTAATAGTTGCATAATATTTGATCCCTATGGTTGTTCACTCTATATTTATATACAACGTGAATGTCACCACTTATTTATAATTTCTGCCATTATAAATTATAGCAGAATTTCTATTTTGCAGATTTTTGAAGTAATAAGCATTTTTTCCTGTAAAATATATTAATATAGGCTTTCCCACTTAAGTTTCTTGGAATTTGCCAATGAATTTTGCAAAAGACAGCAAATTAATACTCTGATTATTAAATAAAATGTTCTCATTTGCTGGAATCTTGAGCTGGTGGAGTATACTCAAAATTTTTGCATGTATTTTAAGAATGGTATCACTTTTGTTGAACATTTTTCGTCTTTTTATTTGTTGGTGATCTTCTTTCATCTTTAGTAGCCTTTTAATTTTATGGAATAAAATTTTTGTTTAAAAAACCAAAATAATAAATTACATGTTTGAAAGACCTTTTTAGATACATACAGCACATTTTAATTTAACTTCACATTTTAGTTCTATTTATTATAATATCCAGCAGGTATTTAAGAGTCAAGTATCTTCATCTTACCCTATGCCATTTTTAAAGTTAAACCTTATTAATTTTTAAAAATCAAACCACTAGGGAAATATATCACAGTCTTGAAACATCAAACAGGCTATTACTATTACTTCAAGTGGTAACTTGGTAGGAAAGATAGGGTCCTTATAAGAATGATAAGATGCAAATGCTGGGGCAGGAACATTCCATGTTGTAGAGGCCTCACGACTGAATGTGGTACTTGGTAATGTGGGCAGCTCCTCCTTTTTTCTAAGGGAATCAGCTCACCCAAACCCCTGAGTTGGTTACTTTTTCTTCCTTGACTTTACTGTTGCCAGGGCATCTCTCAAAAGGCCTCTATTATTTTACAGGGATAAGCAGGTAATTCTGGGTTTAGGCTTTTACTTCAGTTTGTTGTATGAAAAACCAGGTCTTTCCAAATCCATTAATTTACAACTCTTAAGCAGCTAATAGTTACTCTTTCATTGTTCATTCCCAGATATTGGTATATATCACTATTTAAACTCCCTTTCCTTTAAGGAGGCAATGTCACTGCAAGATTATCCTTTCCCTTTCTGTAGACAGCCTCAGGTGTCGACATGACGGTTTGTGAGAGAAAAGCTATCCTTCCCAAACCTGGCATGACATCACTTTTCTTGTTTTTGCATAGTTCCCAGGCTGAAAGATGTAAAATAAGAATTTCAGGAAAAACACAACTATATCTTGATGGTCAGATTAGAGTGTCTACAAGGAGCCTTTCAATGTTCTCACTCAAAGCACCTGTCTCACACTCCACACCTTAACCAATTTCAGGCCATTGTATATAAAACAAAATCAAGTGAATCAAAGACCCAGAAACCCCTTTTCCCTTCTAAATTAGTGACCTCATGGATTTCATTTTACAATATATGGAAAATGCAGTGGTGATACTTCTGGTAAACAGGAGGTAAACAACAAATAGAAATACTACTCCTTCACATAGGCAAGTTGGAGGAAACTGCCAGCCTATTGGTATGTCTATACAAATAAAAATATGGTTTGTTATAGGGATTTGGCTTGTTACAGCAAGGGAGTGTCCCACTGCCAGGACAAGCACTTGCCACATGAAATTTAGGCTTTAAACTACTCCTGTGCTATCTCTGATTCAAATTTTAACACTAGTTTTTGTTTTCTATTTCAATTTTAATGGACTGAAGTATATTAAGGGAACAGTGTCCAGAGGCAGGTGGCATATTCCTTAAGCCTGCTGAAATCTACCCTTAATTTTTTCATTCATAAACTTCACTTAAAAGAACACAATTGACTGGGGCCTCTGGCCTACCCAGTCCACTTTTTAAAAGATTGCTGACCTCATCCCTGATGGCACTGACAAAGACTAATATTTACCCATGGGTTAAAGAGACTCCTTCATTTTTTTGGTCATGGATGGGATGAGTTGCATGTGGCCATCCACACACCTGGTCACACAGCTCTCCAGCTGTAGTTTTACTTGAAGCCCCTTACTCCTTGCACCATTGAGTCTTTCACTTTGTTGTTGCAATGCATGATTCCCCAGGCCAGCCAGTCCTGGAACTTCTCCAACTCACTGGTCACCATGGCCTGGACACTGCTGTACCTTGTGCATGGACACTTTGCTGTCCTCACAACAGCTGACGCTGCACTGGATCACAATTCCCTGCATCTTCTGGATGTTCTTTCTCTCTCCAGACCCTTTACCATGGAGTCCACTGCCTCCTCCATGTAGATATACTGCAGCTCTGCCATGGCAACTGTGCACAGCTGCCTATCTTTTTTTCTTTTTTTTCTTTTTCTTTTTACCTCTGAAGATATTTCATTCTAATTTTTATAGTTAAATGTTTTTCCTCTTTTTTATAGTTTAATTTTAATGTTTCATTAATGTCCCTGGATTTGACTTTATTATTGATTTTTTTCTACAGTCTAATCATCTCAGTAATAATTAATGTTTTAGTCCTCCTCTACTTTAATACCACTTTGAGTGTGTATGTTTAATATATGTATGAGTTATATAACACACATTATATATATATAATATACATAACAAACAAACTTTAATTTGTATGTACATGTAAATGTACACTGTAGTAGTTTGGTATTATTTATGAATTCCAAAAACAGATATTGGATTATGTTTGTAAATTGATCTGTTCATCTGAGTACATTAGAGTGTATTGGATTCAGAGATTCCACTCTTACTTGATTAAATTATGATTAACGCTTTGATTGGGCCACATCAGTAGGATATTGAGTCCCCACCCCCTTGGTGGGCAGAAACTCACAGAGAAAATGACATGGCAGAAGAGAAAGTAAGAGTTTTAATGCTGGAGACTGGAAAGTAAATACACTGAGAAGCAGATATGTGGGAAAGAGGGAAGACTCCATTAGACACAGCAGAAGGCCTAGAAAGAGACGAGTCATTAACCTAATAGTTTACAGCTGACCTTGTAGAGAGAGCAGAGCAGCTGAGATTGGAGAGAAATGAGCCCAGGAAGAGAGAAAGAATTATCCCATCTTACATCTGATATTGGAAGAAGCTGGGACCATGGATCCTTAAGGTGAAGAGGAAGCCTGAACCCTTGCAGACATTGAAAGCTATCCTGCTCCAACATGAGGCAACAGCCTTTGGTAAGGGAAGTAACTTAACCCTTTATGGCCTAATAACCATAAGCTTCTACCCCAATTAAATACCCTTTATAAAAGCCAACAAATTTCTAGTATTTTGAATGAGCAACCCTTTGGCTAATACACACACAAGCATATATACCTTTTTACACATATGTATGCACATACAAGCACACAAAAACTTGTTTCTGAATTAGTCATTCTCTTCCTCAGGTTTGTATGGTCTTACAGCAGCCTCCTACTACCCCCTCCCCCCACACACATTTAAAGGCACTGCAGCATTTTTGTTGATTTAAAATTAAGTTTCTTGTGTGGTTTTTCTGGGCACATAGGGAATCCACTATGTTTCTGCCCCAGTCAACATCCCATGTCTTTTGTGGACTCCAGAAAATTATATTCTTAAGCTAATCCATACATGTACCTAGAAATGCAATGTATTTGGGTACTTTTGATTAGATTTGGTTAATAGGCCTTTGATTAATTAACTTGATTAGATCGTTGTTGGGCTTTTGATTGGAATACATCAGTGAAGCATGAGACAGGTTGTATCTCTGCCTTCTAGCTGGGTCTTTCATAAACTGAGACACACAAACACACAAAGACAAACACATAGAATAAGGAGCTCTGCATTTTGACCTGACCATGTGAAAGAGAGGACTCCAGGTTCACCTACAGCTGCAAAATGACTGAGAAGTCCCAAGAGGATCAAGGAAATGAGGCCCAGGGAGAGATTCCCTATTGCCTATAGCTGAAATCCAGGAGAAGGTAAAGAGAGACTGGCAGACCTGTTATCTTGTAGTCCCATGGTTTGGACTGTCCCTTACAGGTTTCCAGTATCTGCTAGCCAGAGATCTTTGGTGAGAAAGTATCTTTGATGATGCCTTGATTTGGACATTTTTGCAGCCTCCAAGCTGTAAAATTTTACCTCAAATAAATCCCCTTTATAAAAGTCAACCCATTTCTGGTATTTGTGCATTATTAGAAGGCTTCGGCTAACTAAGAAAGTCTCACAGCAGAGGAAGCAGTTCACTCAAATTAATAGCAACATGTAAGAAGTAGAGACACTGGAGATGCCCAGTAATAACCTAGAAAATATAAAATCCTCTACCTGGAAGGAATCAAATTCCTTCTTCTATTTATATTTTCCCCCATTCCCACCACTCTAAGAATCCAGACTACCTGAAAGGATTTCACCTTTCTTCATGATGATCAAGTAGATTATTATGAAACTCTTTGCATGTAGATTATTTCTCCATTCTGATCACCCAAAAGCTCCTCATTCTTCAAGCCTCATTTTACATGTCATTTCTCTCAAACACCCTTCCCAATATAGATTAAGTGCCAGGGTTACATGCTCATTGTATAGCTATTTTTCCTCCTGAGCATTTCTTTCCATGGTTACCATTCATATATAGGCAGAAGATATGTGCTGCTATCAAGTGAGATCTCTGTGCCCCAGAATTATTAAAGAATCTAGACCTTCTCATTTCCTTTTATAGGCCAGCTGGCACTATCTCTCTAGTTGGTTAATCCAGACATCTGAGAATCACCCTTAATTGTTCCTTCCATGGACACATCCAATTTTTCTGTCTGTCATACCAATTCTTTTTCAAAACACCTTAATTCTGTTCTTTTCCCAACGTTTTTTCTATCATTTCAATGCAAGCTACCATTATTTCTCTCCTGGTTTACTGAAACTGCCTTCTATTTTAACTTGTTGAATCTCATACTCTATCTACCACCTGTTATTCAGGCAAAGCAGTAGAAAGGTTTTTACATCAATCCAGACTTTCAGTTATAGAGGTGTATTAAATTTACATGTTTAATGTCTTCCTCTTGAAATGGATATGAGATAAACAAATTTTTAGAAAATAGAAATGCATGGAAAAGTGGTATTTGATTATATGATTATATGATGAGTAGAGAGACCAAAGCTGAAATCTTACTTTCATAAGAAAGAACACTTGATCAATGCGAATAGATTCATTTCACCCCAAATCTCAGGAAAAATCAAGTTGTAAGAACCATGATTTTAGAAACCGCATATAAGAGGAAATAGAACGTAGAACCCCTAATACTTGCTATATATTTGTGTCTACCTAGTGCTAATTTCCAGTCGAAATGGGAGTATCATCCTCCTATGTATTCAGGGAGAGATGCTTCCAACTTGGGGACCCCAGGAACAATTGAAGGCAGAAGTGAGGCTAGGAATGAAAGAGAAACAAGCAAAAGCACAGGGAAGTCCCAGGGACTGGAAGGACATATTGGAAATTTGTCTTTGTCTTTTTATGGTTGAGTTGAGTGATCTCTTTATATATCATGGATATTAAGCCTTTATCAAATATTTGATAGCCAACTATTTTCTCCCATTGAGTAGGCTGCTTTTTCTTCCTTTTCACAAAGTTCATCGAGGGGCAAAAGTATTGAATTTTGAGAATGTCTCATTTATATATATTTTTTCTTTTGTTACTTGTGCTTTGGGTGTAAGGTTTAAGAAACTACCACTTACCACAAGATCTTGAAGATGTTTTCCTACATTTTCTTCTAAGAATTTTATGGTGGTTGTTTTTATATTTAAGTCATTGATCCATTTTTAGTTAATTTATACATAAGGTATGAGATAAGGGTACTCTTTCTTTGCTTTGGATATGGCTATCCAGTACTCCCAGCACCATTTTTTGAATAGACTCTTCTGGCCTAGCTAGTTGAGCTTAACAGCTTTGTCAAAAATCACTTGACTGTAGATGTGAGTGTCTATTTATCTTGTCTTGATTTTGTACCATTAGTCAATTTGTTGTTTTTATGCCAGTACCATGCTGCTTTTTACCAGTGTAGCTAAGTAATATATTTTAAAGTCAGGAAGTGGAAGTTCTCCAACTTTGTTCTCCTTTTCAAGACATTTTTGGTTATTTGATACCCAGTACTCTTCCAAATAAATTTGATTATTGGCTTTTCCATTTCTGCAAAAATGTTATTTTATTGAGATTGCATTGAATCCATAAATCAGTTTGGGTAGAACCGATATCTTAATGATATTTAGTCTTTCAATCCATGAACACGGAATGTTCTTCCATTTATTTAAGTCTTCTTCAGTTTCTTTTAGTAACATTTAGTAGTTTTTTGAATAAAGTTCTTTAAGTTTATTCCAAAATATGTGATTTTTTAGTTGCCATAATAAATAGAATTTTTTTTCTGATTTCCACCTCAGATTGCACATCAGTAGTGTATAGAAATGGTATTTGTTTTGAATATTAATATTGTATCTCTCCACTTTCCTGAAGTCATCTATTAATTCTAGTAGCTTTGTTGTGAAATTTTCAGGATTTTCTAGATATAGGATCATATCATCAATGAATAATGAAAATTTTTCTTCTTCCATTACTATTTTCTTGCCTTTTATTTCTTTATGTAGTCTGATCTCTCTAGTTAGAATTTCTAGAAAAATAGTGAATGCCACTGATGATAGTGGGCATCCTTGTCTTGTTCCTGACCTCAGTGGGAAAGTTTCAGTCTTTTACCATTGAGTATAATGCTAGCTGTAGGATTTACATATATGTACTTCCCCATATTGAGAAAGCTTCCTTCTATTCCCATCTTTTGGAATCACTTTTTTTAAAATCAAGAAAGTGTATTGCATTTTGTCAAATGTCTTTTCTGCATCAAATGAGAGGATCATGTGATTTTTTTCCTTCAGTTTATCAATGTGGTTTATTACATAAATTGATTTTCTGGTGTTCAACCACTTTTGCATACATGGGATAAAACCCACTTGAGTGTGGTATATAATTCTGTTAATATGCTTATATTGTTGAGGATTTTTGCATCTATATTCATTAGAGATATTTGTTTTTAATTTTCTTTTCTTGTAGTTCAATTTTTTGGAAGAGCTTGTGCAAGATCGGCCTTAGATTAGCTTTGAAAGATCAGTAGAATTCACTTGTGAAGCCATGTGGTCCAGGGCTTTTCATCTTTGGGAATTTTTTGATGACTGTTTCAATCTCTTCACTTGTGATTGGTTTGTTGTGGCCTTCTGTTTTTCTAGGGTGTTTCATGTGTTTCTAGGAATTTGTTCATCTCATCTACATTGTCTAGTTTGAGGGCTTTCTCTTATGATTTTTCATATTTCTTTGGGGTCAGTGGTAATATCCCCCCTCTCATTTCTGATTTTATTTATTTGTGTCTTCTTTATATTTTCTTTGTAAGTCAATCTCAGTGCTTGTCAATTTTGTTGATCTTCTCAAAGAACTAACATTTTTTTTTTTTTATTACTCTATCATTTTGTTCTAGATTTCATTTATTTCTGCTCTTATATTTAGTATTCCTTTTCTTTGGCTTGGTTTGGGATTAGTTTGCTTTACTTTTCCTAGTTCCTCCAGGTGTGCAGTTAGACTTTCAAATTTTCCTCTTTCTTCTTTTTTAATGTAAGCATTAAGGGTTAGAATTTCCCTCTCAGCACTGCCTTTGCAGTGTTCCATAGGTTTTGATGTATTGTGTTCTCATTTTCATTTGTCTCAAGATATTTCTGAATTCTCACGATTTTTTCTTTCACCCACTGATTATTTAAGAGTGTGTTGATTATTATCCATATATTTATGAATTTTCCTTTTTTTCTGTCCATTACTGATTTCCACCTTTATTCTGTTATGAGTAGAGAAAGTGTTTTGTATAATTTCAATCTTTTTAAATATTAAGACTTGTCTTGTGACCCAACATATGGTCTATCTTGGAATAGGATTCATGAGCACTTGAAAAGAATGTATATCCTGCTTTTTGGGTTGCATTTTTTATATATGTTTGTTAGGTGTAGTTCATTTTTCATATTATTCAAGCTTTCTGTTTATTTATCCTCTGTCAAGGTGTTTTTTCCAATACTGAGAATAGTGTACTGAAGTCTCCAACTATTGTTGTAGAGACATCCCTTTACCTTTGCCAGTGTGTGCCTCATGTATCTTGGAGTACTCAGGTTAAGTGCATAAATATTTAGTATAGTTGTTTCTTCTTGGTGAATTATCCCTTTTATTAATATATAAAAGGTGCTTTGACTTTTTCAATATTTATATTTTAGTCTTTTGTAAGGGTCAGGAAGATTTTGGTCATTATTTACTCAAATATTCTTTCTGTTCCTTTACCCATTCTCTTCTCCTGGGACACTGGTAATGTGTATGCTTGTGTGTTTCACATTATCATTCAATTCCCTGAGACCTTGTTCCATTTTTTCCCATTCCCTTCTCTTTCTGTTCTTCTTCATTTTCTAGTTCATATGTTCTGTCTTTGAAATCACTAATTCTGTCTTTGAGAAATTCAAATCTGCATTTATGTGCCTCTAATGTATTTTGGATCTTTCATTCTTATGAGGTCTATTACTTTTCTTTGCAGGCTTTCAAATTGTTCTTCAGGATCAACTAGTGCTTTTGTATGCTTTATCTCTTAAGCCATACTTTTAAATTTGGATATTTTTTTTTTATTTTTACCTCGTGTTTTCTTAATATCCTTTCTCTCTTTCATCATATTTTCCTTCTCCTTGATTTGATTTAGGATATTTCCATGATTATCATGAATTTGTTGTCTTAATACCTATGTCTCATCAGCATTTTTGGTATGTTCTTTGGCTGGGTACTATCATCTTGTTTCTTTGTATTGCTTTTATTTCTTTTGCTGTTATCTACACATCTGAATATGTCGATGAATTGACTCTGATCGTCAATTTCTCTCTATTGCCTAGTGGTTTTCTTCCAGGATACTTCTTTGATTCATGGTTCAACTTATTATGAGTCTGATGTTTGTGTGGGATGTGGTGGGACGTGTGGGAGGTGGGCAACATGGGAATCCCAGTGGGTTCTGTGTAATATTTTGGGTATCTAAGCACCTCTTAAAATATATTTATATATACACAAATAACATTTTTGTAAGCAAATGCACATATATGCATATACATTTATATATCATTTTGTAAATGTTGGTATGTCTTGTGAAAATTTTGATTTTTACGCACAATAAAAAAATTAAAAAAAAAAAAACTTCCCAGCTTATAAAATCAGTCCAGGGACTCACTTATGGGATGCAGAACTTCTCCCAGTGGTTTAGGACAAGAGACTTAAAAATGGTTTTTCTCTTTGCAATTTCCCCTCTGGACAGCAGATAGTGCTCATCAGTGTATCTTTTCATGGAGGTGTCTCTTTCAACCTCCACTTGCCAGTAATTTTGCCCTTGCCAGAGTCAAGAGCCAATGCAGGCTCTGCTGGCCAAATTCACTGAAAAGAAACCACTTTCTTCCCTCCAGACACCCTCCCTCTTCCCAGGGAGGAAGACTCTCTTCCCTCCTCAGTGAGTTGCAGTGATTCTTGGATTTTATCCTGGCTTCAAGCCTTGATGGTGGAGGATGGGTGCTATTTGAAGTTGCTGGTGGTTAGTAACTCACAGTTGTTATTTCAGCTTCTTCATCTTTCTGTCCCTTGCCCTACTTGGGGTTCCACAGCACTGTCCTAATCTGCTGATCCCCAAAGCAGATCCCTTGGGCAACTTTTTGCCCTTTGTTGTTTTTATGAGAGAGTTGCACCCTGCATACCTACTCTGATGCCAACTTCTTGGAAGCAGGCAAATAGATTTTAAGCAGCAGAGTGAAATCTCAGATTCTCATGGTGCTTAAGAGATGAAGAGTCATGCTAAGGATGGAGACTGCTTCAAACACCTGGCTCCTTTCTTCTATAAGACATTTGCCAAATGTTAAAGCTGCATGGGAGAAGAAGTTTAATAAATAAACTTAAGAAATAAGCAAAATAATCTCCTTTATTCTCACTGGTCTAAGGAGATGGATCCCCATCATATTCTCAGTTGGATGTACAGGTGGTCCACAATAAAGCACAGGCTGAACCAAAGGTGGACTGAGTCTCATTAAAACTGCAACCCATTCCCAACCATTGGAATCCCTGATTCAATCAAGTGATGAGTCTCCTACCATTTTTCCTGAAAGAATAAGTAAGGAACACTTTTTGATGGAAAATATTTGGAATCTCTAAGATGTTTATATAAAGAATCTTCTATATAGTAAAAAGTTCTAAACAAGAAAATATTACAGCAATGAAGAGAAAATAATAATATGTGTAGGCAGAAAGATGGTTTGGATGCTCAGGTTAACAGGGAAAAATGATTAACATTCTAAATATAATAGAATATAATAGTTAAAGTACAGAGAAGCCAGGGTATTTTAATCTAAAAAAGAATTAAATTGGCATTCTAGAGCTGAAAAATACAAATTTCTGAAATTAGCTCATTGGATTTTCCTATATCAGAGGGAACACAAAATACATAATTAGGAATCATGAAGATGGAGCAATATCAAATAACACACAGAGAAAAAATCAAAAGGTCCATAAAAGACATATTGGACACAATCAGAAGATCTAATAAACAAGTAATTTGAGTTCCATGAAGAAATTAGAGAGAAAATGTGTTAAAAAACATTTTTGAAGAGATGATAAAAAAATGTTCTCAAGAACCCAAGCAACACAATACTTCACAAATTTATGAAATTAAGTGAGTTTTAAGTATGATAAATGCAAAGAAATACAAATAAAACCACAAATAATGAAAAATAAAATCCCAAACATGCACAGTTTTCACCTGGTTTATAATGGAAGACAACTATTATCATTAGGTTGAAGAAAAGTGGTCTTTTCAACAAAATGTTTTATATAAATTAGATATCCATATGGGAAAAATGATCCCTACTTCATGGCTTACAAAAACATTAATTCAAGATATATCATAGTACTAATTTTGAATGGGAAAATAATGAATTTTAGGAAAACACAGAAGTCACCATTTTTTACCTTAAGTAGGAAACTTCTTCAATGGACACACAAAATAGATCAATTTAATTTTGATGAAGAACTTCCTTTCTTCCAAAGACAATCTTAAGAATGTGAAAAACCAAGTTACACATGGAGAAGATATTTTCAAAACATATATTTGACCTGTACTTTGCTCCAGAATACAGAAAAAACACATACAAGTCAATTAGAAAAGTACAAATAGCCCAGTAAAATAATGGGATATATATTTAAGCAGCTACATCACCACAGGATTTCAGTCAAACAAATTAATAGGTACTTAAAGTATTAATCATTATAGAAATGCAAATTAAATCCACAATTAAATTTGCACCTTGAACAGAATGGCTAGAATTTAAAAGACTAACAATAAGAAGTGTTGATAAGGATGTGGAGCAAATAGAATACTTGTACATTTCATAGGAGTATAACTGTGCACAACATACTGTGAAACTCTTTTACAGTATCTGCTAAGGCTACATATATTGATTCCCTATAATTCAGAAATTCCATTCTGGTACATGCCAAAAATAAAAGTGTGCTTATGCTGCCACTCATCTTAAAATTTGTCAGTGGCTTCCTGTTTCCCTCTGATGTTATTTGAATTCTTATAGAAATCTATGAGGTTCTATGTAATTCAGCCAGGCCTGATCTCTCTGATGTCATTTCCTACCTACTTACTCCTCATCTATAATCATTCTTTAACAAGCTAATGTAATCCGTGCTTAATGGAATTTTCATTTTCCATTCAACTGAAATGTATAGATTTGGGCCTAAAAGTTAAAAAAAAAAAATAGCAACTAACAGAGACAGATAGGTGGAAGTTCAGTAGCAGTTTCATGAAAGTATATTTAGAAGAGTTTTCTGCATCTCATTAGTTAAAAAAGAATGATTTCCTGGTTTTGATAATGTACCATAGTCATTTAAGATGTTACCATTGGTGGAAGCTGAGTGAAGGGCACAATGACTTCTCGGTAATTTTTATGTAATTTTCAGTCTATTTTTATTTCAAAATAAAAAGTAAACAGAGAGTAAAACAGCTGACTCAAAACAAACAGATGTTAGAAGGATATCAAGTCATACATGAAATAAAGCAGTGATATCCATAAAGATGATTGTCCAAGACCACTATATATTACTGGACACTTTGTGCTTGATAAAAGAGCCTCCAGCCCAAAGCCAATGTAGGCAAATATCTAGCCCACCCTCTTTTGGCCAAGGTGAAAACATCCCACCCATCAATAGAGGAGCAGCATTCTGATTTTTCATACAGCATAAGCAAAACTGACATTTTAGGTTGCATAGCTCTTTGTTCTGGGGGGCTACCCAGCATTGTAGGATGTTTGGTAGCATCCCTGGCCCCCACCCACCAGATGTCAGTACCAATTTCTCAATCATAACAATCAAAATATCTCCAGGCACAGACTTCTCTTGGGTGAGAATATCGCCCCGCATTACAGAACTGCTAGTCTCAAGAGAAACTGATTTTAATGACGTCCCACCAACACCACCAAATGAAGTCAATCAAGAGTATGCTTCAATATATGTTGTTATATGAAGGATGTTGTTAATGTGGGAAGTGTGAAAGGGGGAGAATGTGGGGCATATGGCAATCCCCTATATTTTTATTATCATATTTATGTAATCTAAAGCTTCTTTAAAAATAAAAAATAATATAAAAAAGTATGATTGGTCTTCCTGAGAGGGGCAAATTTTCCAGCTATGAATATACTTTTTAATTGACTTCTGGTTTCCCAGATCTGTTACCCAAATCTTAGGTTTACACATAATGTATACAATCCTATGAAATGGCATAACTATCAAATGAGACAAATCACTAAGTACTTTTTAAAGTTCCTCCTAGAGCTAGAGTAGAAGAAAATAATCATTGTAATATGGCTTGAATCAGATCTATAGCAAGTCTATATGTTTAAACAACTCTTAGGCATGGGACCTGCTATTTCTCCTAATGCTTCATTTAGCCAAATGTATGTGAATCCTCCAGTCTTACCTGCAATTGCTTTTCATGAACAGGCACTAAAATGTGAGAGAGAAGAGCATATATTCTTGGTGGAGTTAATGAGTTGGGTTTTTTAAATGGTTACCTCAATTGCTTTACTTTGGACTTTCTACTGAAAAAATGGATTGAGCCTGCCTAGAAATAACTCCATTAAGGCAGGGCACAGGCCAGCCAGATAATTTTCAAAGGGAAGAAATGACTTTGAGTAAATCACTTGCCCTCTGGCCTTGGTGTTGTCTTTTACCATATCGGATTACAGACCATTAATATGCTTTCTAAGTTTACCTTTTAATGATTATCTCCAGGAGAAAAAAATGGAATTCTAGAGTTAGCATGCTTGTAGAGGAGAGAACTTAGAAATGTCAGATAAAGTGTCTATGAAAAGTAACTAAAATGGGTACTTGCTTTTTAAATTCATCCTCACCTTACTAGGAGGTTTGGAGATACAGGAATTGAAATGCTGAAAACTATAAAATACAAAGGCTGTCATTATCACCTCTAAGGAAGAAAAAAGAAATATTCAAATGACAAAGTCAAATTTGGAAAAAAAAATTACCTTTCAGCCAGCATAATCCAAGACTTATATCAACTGTTCTGTATTGCATATTGGGTGTTTCAATCTCACACATCTGCCTGACTGCAATATAAGGGAGTCTCGTGCCATGTAGGCTCAGGTGTTTCAGATGAGGGTTATGAAGAATGGCCTTACAGAAGTCTGAACAATTTCCAAGGTTAGAAACAAAATGAATACTGCAGAAAATAAGTAAATATTGGGAGTCTTGCAATGAGGTAAAAGCATGAAGCAAGAACATCCCTTATACAATACATCCTTCCTGCTATATTTAACCTCACAGCACTGTTTTTAGTTTAGTAACACTGGTTACAACCACCCACAACCTTTTTCTCTCCTTATTCCCCAGGCATCAGACAAAAATTGACAATCAAGCTGCTGGGATCTATCTTATTCTTTAGAATCCCTCCATGACAATACAACACCATTTAAAAAATACAGTTGCAGTTAAAAAGTCAGGGGGCTGCTTTCCTTGGGGGTGGGGTGGGTAAAGAAGGCATTTGGAAGAACTTGCCAAGTAAAGAACTAGGTGAACACCACCCCAAAATGAAAGGAGTTATAATAAAAATTCTTGATCAAGGGATTGAAAGAAGACTATGATCCTTGGGCCACAGTGTATAATGGGGAGTCAGAAAGTAGGGAGGGACTAGATCACATAGGACCTTCTCAATCATGGAAGAAAGTTTGGATTGTTTTCCTAGTGATGGAGATTCATGGAAAGGATTTAAAGAAATAATTTACTTTTACTTTTATTTCAATTTCAAGGCACACTTATTTTTTTAAAAATTTCTCTGGCTTTGTATAGATAAAAAATATGTTAACAGAAAGCAAGGAAAGAAGCCAATGAGCCAAGATGGAGATTGTTAAAATAACTATTCCAGATGAATAATGATGGTGTCTGGGACTAGAGTGGGAATAGTGGAGATTCAGAGAAGTGGATGTTTCTGGTGTTATTTTAGAGTTGTAACCCAAGAAATCATAAATTGATTGGTATATTCCCAAATACTGTTGCCTTCATGCCAAACCCAATGCTTGGAAAAGTAATAGAAATGAAAGGGTGGAGATGAGTCAGACTTCTAGATCTGTATTCATTTCAGCAATTGCATCTTTTATCTCTTGTGCAAAAGAGGAAAGAGAAGGAAAAATATTCTTTTATTCCAAGATACATGGCTAGTTATTTGGGGGATTAATTGATGAAACTTACTGTCTCTATATTGTCTGGGTCACTTAAAATGAATCTACTGTTACTCACTGGGCCCTAACCTAAGACCTCTAGGTATTGTATCTATTCTTTATTCTCATTTTCACAGTGGAGAAGGAACTGTCATACTCATTTTGCAACTTGAGTTTCCCCAGAAGGATATGCATATTTTTCATGCCTTCTCCCAGGCTTCTCCAGATTACTGCTCTGATGCTTCATGCCATCACTGAATTCATCTAAAAATAACGACAAATTTCTTAATTGTGAGGCTGCTTACAACTTCTTCCATTCTACTATTCCTCACATATTGCATTAAATTCATATCTGAAAACTGAAATTCATATACTAAAACTCATCTATGAGTGTTCTATTATTGAAAATGCTTTGCTAATGATTTGCTCTATATACTTGTATGTAGATTGATATGATGACTTAATTAACTCAAGCATAAGAAAGCAATATACAGACATATATTTATTTTTTTAAACTTCTGTTAATAATTGGGAGAATATAAAATATGCAAAGGATTGTATACAAACAGTGGTCCAGCTGCTTCATCATAATTCATTAAATGAATTACATACATGAAATTATATACATACATATAGATGGAAGCTCTCCAAACCAGGGGTCACACAGACATACCTGGCCCACCTCTGGCCAGAGTCCTGATTGGATGCCATATATATATCTAGTTAGTGAAACTTTGTTAATAATTGAAAGAATATGAAATAAGCAAAGGATTGTTTATAAACGGGGATACAACTGCCATATCCCAATCCCTCATGATATGCATAATACATTCATAAGCTCACCAAATTGGGGGACACACCAACATACCTGGCTCATCTCTGGCCAGAGTCCCAATTGGATGCAATATAAATACCTATATGCATATCTAGTTTAATAAGTCTATACTGACAATTAGAGTAAGAAACAAGATTAGCATAATCAATCAAAAGATATTGAAAAGGGTCACAAAATGACAGAAAATAAGAGCAATCTTACATACCAACTCACCAACATCTAGCTCACAGCTAGGAAGTCCCAATCAGCAGCTGATACCAGAGTCTTGATTGAAAATACCTGTGCAGAGCACCGTCTCCCAGGGTGGGACTCCACCTGGCCTGACCAGGGACTGTCCCTATTGAGCTCATAATCAATGAACTTGATACTATAGATTGCAAAGTATGAGCACTATGTCAATTCCCAAGGAAGTGGGTAACCTCCTCAGGAAGGAACACAGCACTCCCCAGGCAGTACATTCAAGGTTTATGCATCAATCCCTGAGAAAGTGGCCAGCCTTCCCAGGAAGGACAACAATACTCCCTAGAATGCATCCTATCTGTTCTTATTTGTTACACAATATCCTTCAATGTGCCCACTGTTCTAGTTCTCATCATTTCTCCTGAAATATGAAAGTGCTGAGCAGCAAGGCATTGGTTTGCTGATTAACAAAGTTTCCTGCATGATGTTTCACTTTTAGGTTTGAACAATACTCACTATTTTTTTTCCCAATACAATGAGCAAGATAATCCTCTAACATTTTCCAGAAAAAAAAGTGCAAAATGATCCACTTTTTACTCTCCATGTCTGGTCTATGGCAATCCATTTATGAGTCAATTTCCTTAAGTGAAATGAATATATTTCCTAGATGCAGAATCCATTCATTCATTGCACAGATATTCAGTGAGCCCCTCCATGACTCTGAATTTTGTTAGATGCCAGGGATAGGGGAATAAAGATGACATATTTAGTTTGTCTCATCATGGAGCTTTATTCAAGAGAGAAAAACTGTGTAGGAATCCTCAAGACCACTCCCACTTCATTGATTTTCTTGGAAGCCCCATAAGGCTTTGCATGTATTCATTCTTATGCCTAGAGTGTCTTACATTGAAAGGATACAAACCAAAGTTATCAAAGAGAAAATTCACATGCGGCAAAATCTAGAGGAAACCAGGAGCAAGCTTCCAAGAGTCTTTTATCAGTGAAGTTGCACAGACATGCTTAAATTCTTTCAAGAACTAATTGTGAAAAAATGTGTGAAATATTGTCTACCAACAAGGACCATTAGACAGTGCACATAGTTTTTACTGGGTCCTGGTCACTAGGCTTTCTCTGTCTAGCATGAACCAAAATCCCAGTCACCCATAAAGAAAGCAGAAGTTCAGAATAAACCTCATTGTTTATATAAACAGTTTAGGAGTAGTGAGCCACTCTCATCAGTTAAGGTGGTGGTAACCCTCCAGAAATCCAAGTTCCCAGATACCAACCTTGCAAGCAGGCCATTCTAAGTTTAATGGTGTCAGGCCTGCTCTGTTAACTCTTTTCTGCAAAAGTACATTGTCCAATAATTAGACATATAATAACTCTTAGAAAAGTTTACGGTGCTACAGAAGCATACAAAGTCTTCCATGGAGAAGTGACTTTTTAGGCTAAAGTACTTAAATTTAACCTGAAGGCTATAAGCAGGTGGAGGTTGAAGAAAATAGCACAACCAAGGGAAATCAAGATAATCAAACTATCAGGGAATAACTGTGTGCTTCTCTCTGCTTCATTTGCCTCATTTGTAAAAGGTGATACAATTTTTGTGAGGATTAAATTAAAATAAAGGAAATAATGCACATAAAGTTACCAACTTAGTGCTAAAGAAGTGTTTTATAAACACTGCCCATTCTTTATATTTATTTTTATTATTTTCTCTTTTATGATTTTAAGGCTATTTTCCCATCTCTCCTTAGTTCTATTCCTACTTCTTGCCTGGAAAACATCTACTCTTGGTACATTAACATCCAAGTAAATGTCATATATTATCTGGACTGTTCCCTCTTTGGCTCTACAATCAAATTTTATTTTATATGTCACTATACTTAACAATTAGGATTCTTATTCTATGCTTTCTCCACACACACACACACACACACACAAAAGCCAGAGTAGTGAGCAGAAAACTGTTGTTTCCTCAGGATTCATAAATAGGTTGATATTAAACCTATGGGCCAGTGATTCACAAAGAATCTTCAGGGATGCATTGTCTAGGCTACAGTTGCTAATCCAACACCTGGAGGTTCTTACTGGTGCTGAACACTGAGCAAAAGTCACTCCAAAAGATGAGTTTCTTACAGTGACTATGACAGAAGAAGACTGACTCTCCAGTGGACAGGCTTAATTCAAGAAATTCTCTAAATACAAAGAACACCATTCCCTAAGCCTCTCAAAACTTATGGGCACTCAGGTCTAAACTAGGAGATATTCATTCAGGTAAAATGAGTGAGCATGACATCATAGTGGTATAAAAAGTGGACTATGGGGACAGAGTAAGTAGGATCAAATCACAGTTGCCACACTTATTAGCTATGGGGCCTTGGGCAAATTAATAAACTTTAGTAAGTTTCATTTTCCCTCTTTTAGGTGATGTTGCCTGGTGGCTATGTGATTGAGAGTTAATATTTTGTGGCCTATATCAGTGAACTGTATCTAAAAAGTGTTATCCTGAAAAGTGGTTTGTATTTGAGAACAAAAGCATGAGCTGATTGTCTGAATCTGATGTCTATAAAATAAAAACAACAATCATGGTAACAATAAAAATGGCTTGTTTGTCAAATTCACATTAGCCTTATGAAGTTAAGACATTTAATCCCAATGCAGATGGAAAACATTAAGATATTAAGTCATTGCCTATTGTCACACAGCTAGAAAATAGCCATTCCAGGGCTCAAAACAAAGTCTACCTTGATACAAAAGTCATGCTCTTAAGCACACAGGCATAAGGATCCATGAAGTACTCATGGAGAGCTAGAGCCAACTACAAGTATGGTGTGAGGAACAGAGGATTAATAGAGGGACTCAACTTGAAATGAATGCAGAGTCCTCTAAAAAGACGATTTCTATACACAGCCCAAACCTCTGCAAATTATGGCATTGTTCCAGGCAGAATGAGGATATTATCAATTCCTCTGTATAATATAAATGGCAACTTCTTTTAAAAATCCATTACTTGTTCTTTAAATTATTTGTCTTTAGTTTCAAATATACCATAAACCAGGGTTTCTTAACTTTTTTTATTCCATGGACCCCATTGCCAGTCAGGTGAAAACCACAGACTCCTTAATAAGTCCACACTATATTGTGTATTGTTTAAAAAATATATCACACCTGCACAAACATGTCCCCAGAAGAATAATGTTTTTTTGACTTTCAATTCAAAGTCACAGACTCTTACATTAAACAATTCCTGGAAATTTACCTCTGACATTTTGGGTCCATATTAACTTAAACTTTTAAATCATTGAGTTATTTTCTACTTTATCTCTTATGACAGTTGAAAACTGAAGGATGTCTCCTGAATTTTTGTTATATTTTCAGTTGAAAACCCAAACATAAATAGCCCCATCTGGGACAAGTGGCTTTGAAGTCACCCATGCTGCTACAAGCTGGGTTACACTTCCAATGGCTGGGTTAGGATTGTCTTATGGTTGTTTTAGTAAATAGAACATGGCAGCAAAAATTCTTGTGCACACATATTGATGAAACCAAAACAGTCACTACTTTCTAAGAAAGAGGCTCATGTCCACTGACATCAAAAGATCAGATTCACATACACCATTCCTCCTCTGAGATCTTCATGACAATAAACAAACTTCAGATTCTATATATTTCCTCTGAATCAAAGAACACGAGCTTTTTATTTGGGTTCTGTTCTGCTTTTGTGGAAATGTCTCACCTCCTGGTTTTAATACATTTGTAAAAAAAACGATACATGCAAAAAGGTGGTGGTCTGCCAGGCAATCTCAAGGTATTCTTCCCTTTCTAGCTGACATATCATACAAATACATACCAACCAACATATAATAGGATTCTAGCACATAGAAAACACGGGTCTATTTTCTCTCATTACACCAAATCTTTCAAGACTATCTTCTCACAGAAGAAGTGGGAAAATACAGTTCCCTTTCATTCTTAGAGAGTCCTGGACGATGTATGTATTTTGGATGCTTCAGGAGGATATACGTTTTTCTATATCCACATAACCTAATGAAATAAGCAAAGAGGACTCTGGGAACATTTTTTTTTTTTTCTGCAACAAACTCCTAAGGATAATTAGCATTGACTAATGTTGTGTCCAGTAACGGCAGAAGTTAATCTTAAATTCCAAATCAAATTTCAATCCCTCAAAGACATCAAAGATGAACAGAATTTTCTGTGTCTGGGAAAACTGTCTTCAATTGGCTCCCAAACTCAAACCAATCCTTGAAGATGAGCCCCAGAAACCTTGCCTCTTCAATATGGTTCATTTCATGGACATTGGGGAAGAAAACAGATGTGATTATGTCTTTACAAAACTTTCCCTCTGCTCTTTTTCTAAAGAGTTGTTTATCCAATTCCTTGTGGACCTTGCAAGACCACAGAGTGTGAACATGCTCTAAACTCTCCTCAGGAGTATATGCAACATTGAGTTCTTCAGACTCATTTTCTGTGACCTTTTTGTATACCCAGGGACTTGAAGACAAGTTTGCTTTTTCCATATGGCATTGAATGTTTCCTTCATGTGCTTTCTGTATGGGTTCATACCTGGCTTAATGAGGACAGAATATACGATAAATTTAAAATGCATACATCTTTTTTTTATACACCATAGAATGACTCCTCCAAATTTTTTACTCCATAAAATGACTCCTCCAAATTTACTTGAGCAAGTTTACATTGTGCTCATGTCTGTGCATAACTAGGCTAATTAGTTTTGTTACAACCATAATCTGTCTAAAATTATGGCCATGGAAACACATGGCCAAAAGTGGAAGCTTACAACCAGAGAGTAACAGGCAACACAATTTGTGAATACTTAGGAATTTTATTCCAAATTGGAAAGGGAGTGGTATCTCCCTAGTAGAGAATCATTAAACACTGACCTTTCATGAGGGTCAGCAAGGAGACAGATCTAAGGATGTTTCTTTCATCGGCTTAATGACACATTAAGGGTCATTCTATTCCCACTTTACAAATAGTGTTGAGAGAGCTTAAGATAATTGATTTAAACTTACTAATAAGTATTAGGGTCAGGTGTCCATTTCATATTTGTGTGGCTTGAAAGTATAGGATCTAGGTTATTTCTATTACACCATGCTGTCTAGAGTTAACTTCAGAAATGCACCCTTGAAATACTATTCTTTCAACTTGCCTTCAGGCCAACAAACTAGGGGGAAATAAAAAATACAAATAAAGGCTAGACAAAATCCATACCCTGCACAGAAGAACTATGCACCACAGTAGGTGAACACATGTAGGTTTGCAGATACTAAAATACAAGGCATACTGTAACAAGAACCCAAAAATCATCCCAGAAAGAATGACCAAATCACTCAAATGAAGAATTTAATAAGTACTCTCTACAGAAAATAGATTTCAGATGGCCACTAAGCAAGTTGGGATTGGGGCAACTTAAAATGAGGAACTGGATCCTAAGGAGCTGAAGGCTCAACTCCTTAATTCTTTTAAGAGCCTCTTTCTTGTTTATTCTATATATGAATATCACTAGACTTCTTTCAAGAAGACAGATTTGATTATGTCAAAACCAGTTTAGTTGCCATCAATGACTCCCCAATACCTACCATGCTTTCCTTCTGAACACAGAAATGAAGGCTCTTCAAAATACCCCCTAGTGAATGTCCTTGTTTCAAGCTGCCTTGTATATTCTTATGCCTTTCTCCTCTGCCAGAGCACATTTTATCCCTGATGACAGGAAGTTATATTTTTTGAGTTAATTTTTAATTTTTAAATAATCTTTAGATTACATAAATATTACATAAAAAATACAGGGGATTCCCATATACCCAACTCTGTCCCCCTCCACAATTTCCCCCTTTAACAACATCCTTCATTAGAGTAGTACATTTGTTATAATTGATGAACACATATTGAAGCATTGCTACTAACCATGGACTATAGTTTACATTATAGTTTACACTTTGCACCACACAATTTTATAGGTTTTGACAAAATGAATAATGGCCTATATCCATCACTGAAATGTTATGCAGGACAATTCAAATGTCCCAGAAATGTTCCCATGTTACACCTATTCTTCCCTCTCCCTCCCCTCAGAAACTCTGGTGGCCACTGACTTTATATCAAGATACAATTTCTTCCATTGCTAGAATAATCATAATCTTCTTAAGTCCATAGTTGCATTCCCTGCTATTGTTGGTTCATTCCTCAATCTTGAGGATTTGGGGATGGTAATGCCCACTCTGTTCCTGATTAACAGGGGGCTGAGATCACTTCGTAGCTTCCCTTCCTGTTAGGAGCACCCATGTAACTGAATTTTAGCTCATGAATTGTGATAATATGGGAAATGCATCACTTTCAAGCCTGTTCGATAATAACCTCCTAAACATGATCCCCATGATGCTTTCCCTGACACCAGCTTGAAGAAGATGAATTCAGCAACTAGCACAGTGCTAAAAATGGGAGAAAAAAAAAGGAACATTCTCAACTGTAAGAGTAAGTTCTTGGAGTCAAACTGCCCACCAAGAAGAACCACAATTGTATAATTCATGTGCCCTACAGTATACATCTACCTTATTCACTTACCTGATTATATTTGAGCATTTCTGTTAGAACACCCAGTCTTGCCCTACTAGATACTGCTTTACCTGGCAAACTACTACTCTAACTTCTATTCACACTAGTTTTCCCTTCCTTATACAAGAGAGAATTATAGACCTTATATCTTTTTTTATTCTTGCATGTCAGGTCATGCCTACTGCTAAGATAACAATGACATTGTTGCTTCTCAATAATAGTTTCTTTTAAGATTGTGAGTATTAAGAACCAGAATTGCATATTCATTTGATATTCTCAGTGACCCTTGTTACATCAAAAATTTAGGAACTTAAAAAATATAACTGTATCACTTGCTTCTAAAATTTATCTTGCCAATGAAACCATTGTTTTATTCATGCATTCTATTTAATTAAACTGATTATAGCTAGTCACCTATCAGCAAAATACATATTTTGTATAAAGTTTACCTGATAATGAGAAATGGGTAAGGGAGACTTAAAATCCTATTTGTATAAGAATTTTCAAATTTCAGACAAAGAACCAAGTCCAGGGAAGGGAAGAAAGGGAAGTAAGCCCCAAAGGGACCCTTTAATTACACACACAGAAGATAGTATGATTTTACTGCCACCTTTGCTTTTCCTATGTGTTAGACCATAAACACCACAAAGGTGGGACAATATCCACTTTTGATCTCCACTGTATCCCTCATGGCTAGCATCCAGCTTGGCATGTACTTGATTTCCAAATGATTTTTAAAATTTATTATTTTTTTATTTTTTAAAAGATACTTTTATCACATAAAAATTACATAAAATATAGGGATTCCCATATGCCCTACCCCCATAGCTTCCACATTTTCCCAAATAAACAACAACCTTCATTAGTGTGATATATTCATTACAATTGATAAATGCAATTTGGGGCATTGCCACTGAATGTGGGTTATGGTTTACATTGTAGTTTACACTCTCTCCCACACAATTATGTAGGT
Organism: Tolypeutes matacus; assembly: GCA_026826555.1. NCBI lineage: Eukaryota > Metazoa > Chordata > Mammalia > Cingulata > Chlamyphoridae > Tolypeutes > Tolypeutes matacus. Next base: position 1,399,967 of record JAKSZT010054129.1, read on the forward strand.
TATGGGGAGATATATAATGGCTTACATCTGTTGTTGCAATGTCATTTAGGATGATTCCCAAGTCCCAAAAATTCCCCTGTTTTAGACCTGATTTTCCCTCTCCTTGCCCTCAGAGCCTCCAATGGCCACTGGCTCTACATCAATGTTGTAATTTCTTCCACTGCTAGAATCACAAGAAGTCTATCGTAGAATACCAGCAAGTCCACTCTATTCCATAGTTCATTCCCCAGTCCTGAGGATTCTGGGTTGGTGATGTCCACTTCACCTCAAATTGAGAGGAAGTTTCATACAGCTGTTGGATGGGACTCTCTTGCTTGCAGTTGTAGACTCTCTCGTTTCTTTGGTATGGTGTTTGTCCATTCTCATCTCCTTGTTAGGTGTTCTGGGTAAGTCCAATGAACTGGATAGTAGGTGTTGCAACTCCACAGAAGCTCAGGGATCAGCTGATACATGGACAGCTCCAAGTTTTAAGTCTCTTGGACTTATACCTACCAACTCCAATACCAACTATATGTTTAAATAGAAGAACAGATGAGCCATGTACAGGGAAACCATAACTGGGTCCAACTCTGTCACTCTCAGAGCACAAGTAGGGCACACTGGCAAGGCACCAAACCCTGGAGCTATCTGCTGTGACCAGAGGACCTGGGTGTCTCCACAGCTTTCAGGAATCTCTCTATTTGGGGTAGTAACTACTTTGGCAGTCTATGAGATCCTGCTGAGACGTTCATAAGTGTTACCTCTGGGATGACATCCTGACTCACTTTGAAGTCTCTTTGCCATATAAACTCATTTGTCTTTACATTTTCCCCCTTTTAATTCAAGGTCTTTTTGCAGTAGAATTGCTAGTTGGTGCTTGGTAGTAGTCCCTCCGTGACAGGTATGCTCTCCCTAGGAGTCATGTCCCACAGTGGGTAGAAGGTAATGTACTTATATGCTGAATTTGGCTTAGAGAGTGGCCACATTTGAGCAACAAGGAGGCTCTCAGAAGGCAAACCTTAGACACCCCATAACATTAGGCTAAGTTTCAATTACAATAGCAAAGGCTCATAAGCATAGTCATCAATATCAAGGGCACATCAGTGGACCATCATCCTTCACTAGTCATTGCACCTGTACTTGGGGGATTGTTGCTGTTCCATTAGAGAATGTGACAGAGCTCTCCAGGATGGGGATTCAATATTCTTTTGGTTACTGTGTGAATCTCCACCCACTGTGACAATGCCCTGTGCACACTTGAACATATTTATATACTTTATATGTATGTTCAGGGGAACTTTCTCACATATATCCCCCATCAGTGACACCCCACACCAATGATCCTCCACCACTCCAGTTGTAACCTTTCAGTGATCCAAAGCTTCTTCAAAAATGGAGCCAATAAAATAGCCAAACACAGTTAATAAGAAAATGAAATAATAATGGTAGGTTTAAATATAAGAAATAAAATACATAAAATAAAAAAAACTAAAAATTAAATAAAATTTTTAAATTGGGATATTGAAAAAAATGAAAAATATTTCTTTTTTTTTTTTGACATCTTGCCTTTCATCACTGTAATATCTGTTGTCCTGTATGTACAGTGACATTTTCTTCCATTTCTTTTCCAGTGTCTTACTTTTTAAATTTTGTTTTCAAAGAAGTTTTAGGTCACAGTAAAGTCACATACAGAATACAAGGGACTCCCATTAACCCAACCCCTTTTCCCCCTTTCCATATTTATACCTTTTTATATGTGGATGGCATATTTGTTACAAATGATATACAAATAGTGAAACATAACTACTAAGCATGGTAAATGGTTTAAATTATGGTTTACATTTTAAACCGTACACTTTCATAAATTTTGATGATATTTAACATGGCCTGTTTCCATCATTTCAAAGTCATGTAGAACACTTCCAATGACCACTATATACCACTTGTTCTATCTATTCTATTCCTCCTTTCCCCTCTCCTCAGGGCCCATAGTGACTACCTAGCTTACTCGTTGGATGACAAGATTCATAAGTACTTGCAACAACACCGAAGTCTTGCCAAACTAGTTTGTCCTCTCCTATTAGAATTCGCCCGTGCTCTCAAGAGTCTCCTGTCCCTCTGTCTGAGAATATATCAGTCCTCCTAAGGATGGGAGTCTAACACCTTCCCACTCATTATGTGGGTCTCCAACCACTGATACAACACATTATGACAAAATGATCACTTACACACTCCATAGAAGCCTACCCCAGGTGTGCCCTGTCCCAAAAGCCCATCGTCCAACACTCTAAACCAGTAATATTTTCTTGTCACATTGCCATAAAAGCATTCCCAACTTTGTACTTTCAGCCACATACCCATCAATCCCCAGTGTTCCCCAGTTCCCTCACCCAACCCTCCCCCCATTCCATAGAAGGTCCAAACCACTCTCCCCACTTTACTCCCCTGTCAAATCTGCACCATCAAGAGTTTTTTGATTTGACAAATTTGCTCCTTAAAAATTGTCTAAAATTTAAAGCATAAGGGTGCAGAGAAAGGAAATAAGGAAATTTCAATATTTTAACACATGTGTGTAATTACAATAAAGAGTTGGATTTGTGTCTACACCATTCCAGGTTTTTCTTCTGCATATTGAACATATTTTTTCCTCTTCTATAGTGGAATCACATTGGATATACTGCATTGTTTTTTTTTTTTTAAAGAGTTATTTGTTAATTTATTTCTCCCCCCGCCCCTGTTATTTTGCTCTTGCTATCTGCTCTCTGTGTGCCCTTCTGTGTCTGTTTGTCTTCTCTTTATGTGGCACTGGGAACCAATCCTGGGACCTTCCAGAGTGGAGAGAGGCTGCTTAATCTCTTGCACCACCTCAGCTCCCTGATTTGCCGTATCTCTCATTGTCTCTCTTCTGTGTCTCTTTTTGTTGCATCATCTTGCTGTGCCAGCTCTCCAGGCAGGCCAGCACTCCTGCACAGGCCAGCAATCCATGTGGGCCAGCACCTCTGTGTGGGCTAGCACTCTGCAGTGGGCCAGTTCTCTACTTGGGCCAGCTTGCCATGCAGGCCAGGTTGCTTTTCACCAGGAGGCCCCAGGAATTGTACCCTGAACCTCCTATGTAGATGGGAGTCCAATGAATTGAGCCACATCTGCTTCCATATATACATATATATGTATACTGTTGTTGAAAATTATTTTCACTGAACAATACTTTATGGACATCTCTCTAAATTTATGCTTATTTTTCATTGTAAATCACTGTTATTTAATTGAAATATTTACTTATATTTTATCAATTTCTTACCTTTATCCATAGACCTCTTTGCATACAAGAAAGATTAATTTGAGGCAAAATTCTTAAAGTAGTTAAAGAGGATAATTCATAATTATTTAAGTCTGAGATATAGATTTAATGAAAAGTGACATCTATATCTAAGGTTTTTGGATTAGAAGACAAGAAAAATGAAGATTACCAGACTGCAACCCAAATGGTTATAGCACACAGTAATTTAGTGGAGTGTGTTTTTCCCTCAGTCTCTCACAAACACATGCCAAGGTGCTCAGTTTCATTCGTTATTAGGGAAATGCAAATAAAAACTACAATGACTCATACCAAGATGGGCAAAAGACTTGAATATAAACATCTTTCCAAAGCTTTACAAATAACCAAAAAGCACATAAAAATATGTTCAATCCCATTAGCCATCAGGTAATTGCAAATCAAAATCACCACAATGAGATACTATTTACATCCATTATAATAGATAATATTTTTAAAAATCAGAAAATAACAAGTTTTGGAGAGGATGCAGAGAAGTAGGAACCCTCATTTATTGCTGGTGGCAATGTAAAATAGTGCCAGACACTGTGGAAAACAGTTTAGCAGTTCCTCAGAAAGCTAAGTATAGAACTACCATATGAAGTGGTAATCCCACTGCTAGGTTTATACCCAAAAGAATTGATAATAGGGACTCAAACATATATTTGACCACCACCAATGTTCATAGTGGCATTATTCAAAATAGCCAAAAGATGGAAGAAACCCAAATGTCCATCTACCGATAAGTGGATGAATAAAATGTGGTTTAGTCATACAATGGAATCTTGTTCAGCCATAAAGAGGAATGGAGTCCTGATACATGTGGCAACCTGTATGAACCTTGAAGATATCATTTTGAGTTAAATAACCAGAAACAAAAGAACAAACATTTCATGATCTCACTGATATCACATAATTAGGATAAGCCAACTCATAGAGTCAGAATCTAGAATATAGGTTACCAGGGGGATGGGGTTGGGGTATGGAATAAGGAGTTAAAGCTCAAAATATACAGCATTTCTATTTGCAATGATTGAATTGTTTTGGTAACGGATGGTGGTGATGGTAACACAACATTGTGAATGTAATTAACAGCACTGAATTACATATTTGAATGTAGATAAATGGGGAAATTTTAGGTTGTATATACATCACTAGAATATTAATTTTTAAAAATCCATGAAAAGCACAGCACAACAATCCATAAGTTAAACCATGGATTATGGTTAAAAGTACAATTATAAAACTATGCTTTCATCAATTGTAACAAATGTACCACAACAATGTAAGGTACTAATAATAGAGTGATACATGGGAATCCTGTTTTTTATGCATGATTTTTCTGTAACCCTGTTACTTTTCGAATAAAAAAGAAAACAAAAAGCAAAAGACGGCAAGGAAAAAATGATTGAAAAAATCATGGAAAAATCACAGTAATAAAATTTAAAAATTTTAACAAAAATAAAAAATTAAAGAAAAAATTTTGTATTGTGCCTTTCATAAACATATTAGCTGTTATCATTTATGTATAATGACAATTTCTTCTGTCTGTTCCCCCACTGTAGTTTTTTTTTTTTACTTTAATTTCTGAAAAGCTTTAGTTTACATAAAAGTCACATAGAAAATACAGGGTATTCCCATATACCCCACTTCTTCCTCCTACCACATCTTCCCCTATCAATAACATCCCACTTTACATGAGTATTTGTTACAATCAATGAACAAATATCAAAGCATTGCTACTAACCATGGTCAGTGGTTGACATTATGATTTACCTTTTGTACCATATATTTTTATAGGTTCTGACAACATGTATAATGGCATGTATTTGTCATTGCAAGGTCATGTAGAACAAATCCAATACCCCAAATATGCCCGTGTTCCACCCATAGCTTTCTCCCCCTCCCTTCAGAACCTATGGTAACCACTTCAATTTTTGAAGAATAAGGTTCTTAGTTACATGTATTAATATTGAGGGCTTGACATACTGGTCTATTTTATTGGGTGCTACCTATGTACTAAAGATGTTATTGCCCCTCTACTTGGGAAAGTAGCGGGTCTCCCCAGTATTGTACTCTAATATTTTCTTCCTTATTGTGTGGGTCTCCATCCACTGAGATAACACTCTATGCTAAGATGAACATATTCATTTTCCATAAAGGCATGCCCCAGATGCACCCTTTCCCACATACACCTTCACCACCAATACCCTGCACCAGTGACCCTCCCTTGCCATATTTGCCAAAAATTAAAGCATTTCCACCATTGTAGTTTGAACCACAGACCTACAAATTCCTCGAGTTCACTTGTTCCATCCTCCACCCATATCCCCATTTCCATGGATAGTCCAACCCAAACCACCACCCTACTCCCCCTCACATTCCAGAACTGACATACCCAATCACATCACTGCACCACTATCACCCCATCCACTGCTCAAACACCCCTTCACCTTATCACAGATTTTGCCCATATTAAGCTTTGGCTCACCACCCTCTACTCCCTTTCTGTTTCCTGATAACTTATCTTTCAAACTCTAGCTCTGTGAGTCTACTCAAGTTGATTAAATCATATCAGTGAGTTCATGTAGTATTTGTCCTTCAGTGACTGCCTTATTCACTCTATATAAGGTCTTCAAGATTCATCCATGTTATCCCATGTGTTGATACTGCATTCCTTCTTACAGCTGAGTAGTATTCCATTGTTTGTATATACCACAATTTGCTTGTCCATTCTTCTGTTAATGGAAACTTGGGTTGCTTCCAAATTTTGACAATAGTGAATAATGCCACTATGAACATTGGCATGCATATATATGTTTATGTCTCTGCTTTCAATTCTTCTGGGTATATACCAAGCAGTGGGATTACTGGATCATATGGCAGTTCTATAGTTAGCTTCCTGGGCAACTGCCAAAGTGTCCTCCACAATGGCTTTACCATTCTTCATTCCCACCAGCAGTGAATGAGTGTTCTCTTTCCTTCACATCCTCTCCAACACTTGTTTTAATAGCTGCAAGTCTAATAGGTGTAAGATGATATTTCATTGTAGTTTTGATTTGTATTTCCCTAATAGTGATGTTGAGCATCTTTTCATGTGATTTTTAGCCATTTGTATTTCTTCTTTGGAGAAGTGTCTATTCAAATCTCTTGCCCATTTTTGAAATGGAATGTTTGTCTTTTTTATTTTTGAGATGTAGGACTTCTTTATATATGCTGGATATTATGCCTTTGTTGGGAAAATTGTTGCAAAATATTTTCACCCATTGAGTAGGCTGCTGTTTCACTTCCTTAACAAACTCCTTTTGAAGTGCAAAGGTTTTCAAATTTTAGGAGGTCCTGTTTATTTATTTTATCTTTTGTTGCTTAAACTTTGGATGTAAAGTTTATAAAACCATTTCCTACTGCAAGATATCCTAGATGTTTCCCTACATTAACTTCTAGGTGCTTTATGGTCTTGGCTGTTATATTTAGGTCTTTGATCCATCTTGAGTTAATTTTTGTATAGTATATGAGATGGTTTTCCTCTTTCATTCTTTTGGATATGGATATCTAGCTCTCCCAGCACTATTTGTTGAAGAGGTCATTCTGTCCCAGTTCAGTGTACTTAATGACCTTATCAAATATCAGATGTCTATATATTCAAGGATCTATATTAGAACTCTCACTTCATTTCCATTGGTCAGTACATTTATCCTTGTGCCAATGCTGTGCATTTTGACCACTGTAGATTTGTTTTATGCTTTAATGTCAGGCAGCATGATTCCTCTGATTATGTTTTTCTTTTTCAATATATTTTTATCTATTCAGGGTCCCTTGCCCTTCCAAATAAATTTCCTAGTTTATCTAATTCAGTAAAAAAAATGTTATTATAATTTTTATTGGGATTGCATTAAATTTGTAAATCAATTTGGGTAGGAAAGACATCTTAAGACAGTGGTCACCAGAAGTTCTGAGGCAAGGGTCAGGGAAGAATATGTGTAAAAAGGGGCATTTTTGATTCATCAGAACCATTCTTCATGATATTGCAATGATGGATACAAACCATAATATAACTTGTCAAAACCTATAAAATTGTGTGGTGTAAATTGTAAAGCATAATGTAAACTATAGACTCTGCTTAGTAGCAATGCGTCAATATATATTCATCATTTGTAATGAATATACTACAATAATGAAAGATATTGTTAATGGGGGAAAGTATGGGAGGGGTGAGTGTGGGGTATATAAGAATTCTCTATACTCTGATGCAACATTTATATAATCTAAAGCTTCTTTAAAAACAGAAAATAATTTTTTAAAATCCATGGATTAGGGCTACACAAAAGATGAATAAATGAACTTTAATTGATAATACAATTAAAAAATTATGCTATCATCAATTGTAACAAATATTCCACACCAATTCCAGGTGTTGATGGTGGAGTTATTTATGGAATCCTGTAATTTATGCATGATCGTTCTGTCAACCAACAACTTCTCTAATAAAACAAGATTAAGAGCACTGTATAAAAGTACAACACAACATAACAACAAGAATAAAATACAAACCTTCCTAAATCTATTTAACACTTATAAGCAAAGAAGGTACATTCATACAGAGAAAAGGACAATAAATACAATATAAGGCACACAGTATTTCAATATTGACAGAATTTAAATCAAATGCCATCTAGAAATTGTGAATGGACGTATAAAGTAAAAGAAAAATACTTTCAAGTTGGCTTATAAAGCAAAACCTAACCCTATAATTTATTAAAAATACATTCTAAAGTGTGGGTTCAAAAATGCTAAATATAAAGGGATGGATTAAGGTTTATCAGACAAATAGAAACAGTAAGAAAGCAATGGCTCTAAAACTAATAACAAATAAGACTCCAAGAAAAAAGCATTAAATGTGACAAATAGGAATACTAGAAAATGTTAAAGCCACCTTCCATGGTAAGATATAACAATCAGGAATATTTACCCAGCAAATAACACAACAACCCCAAAAAATGCAAGGAGAAACAGAACCACATTAATATAGACTAATGATATACTCAGTATGAAACGTATCAAGTGGACAAAATATAAGTAAGGATATAAAAGATCTAAACAACAAAATCTATAAAGATCTTGTGAATGTATTTTGAAAAGAACATTCTGACAAAAATATATCTTCTTCTCAAGCACAGGTGGAATGTTCAGAAATTGATCATAGATTTGGACGCAAAGAAAACATCAATGAGTTCCATAAAGTAGAAATATTACAAAGAGCCCTGTTTGATCATAATGAAATAAAACTAGATCTTTTTTCTGCCTTTGCTTAATGACTTAAACACTATGAAAATGTCCATGTCAACTATGAATCACATTCTGTCTCATTTATTCTCAAGGATTTGATCCACTTTAGAGGAGCCTATCCAAACAGTTCTTCCTGCTACCACTCACTCTGATTCTTCCCATTTCCATTCTGTGTGCTGTACTGAAGACAACCCATGCTCTAAGGGAATGTGATGGATTGAAGCTGTATGTGCCCTGGAAAATTGTGTTCTTAAAATTAATCCATTCCTCTGTGTGTGGACCTATTGTATGTAGGATCTTTTGGTGATTAGGATCTTAACATTAGATGTGACTCACACCATTCAGCATGGGTCTTAATCCTCTTATTGCTGTCCTTTATAAGAGAATGAAAGTCAGACAAAGAGAGAAACACATAGAAACAAGATGCTTAAAGCAATAAAATCTGAAAGAGAAAGGAGAGGCCAGCACATGCTGCCATTTGCCTTACCATGTGACTTTTGAGTCCAGGTTTGATGACAGCTTGTTTTTGGGGAGAAACTTTTGCCTGATGGTGCCTTGATTTAGACATTTTTCTTAGTCTTGAAACTTTAAGCTTATAATCTATTAATTCCCACTGTTTAAAGTAAACCTATTTTATAGTATCTGCTTTTAAGAAAGCTATAGCAAAACAGAAAAGACTGTGATACCAAGAAAGTGGGGTGCTACTAGTGCAAATACCAAAAATGTGGGGAAAAAAGGTCTTTAAAGTGGGTAGTGAGTAGAGTGGAAGAAGTGTGAGATGCCTCATAAAAATGATCCAGATTGGTAGAAATATGGAAAATAAATGCACTTCATCAGAAATGATGAATGTGTCATTGTGAACTGGAAGAAATGTGACCCTTGTTTTAATGTGGCAGAGAATTTGGAAAATTGAGTCCTGATGTTAAATGAAAGACAGAATTTGAACATTATGAGCTTAGATATTTAGCTGAGCAGATGTCCAAAATAATGTAGAAAGTCTAGGCCAGCTTCTCCTTGAAGCTTTTAGTAAAAGGTGAGAGGAAAGGAATAAGCTGAGAACTGAAATCCTGGGCACAAAGAAACCAGAAATTGATGTTATTTTAGCTTGCTAAAGGATGCCAATGCAATATACCAGAAATGGGTTAGCTTTTACAATGAGAATTTATTAGGTTAAAGACTTACAGTTTGTGGCTGTAAAAATGTCCAAATCAAGGCATTATCACAGATGCTGTTTCACTGAAGGTCAGTTGCTGGTGATCCTATACTCCTGCACATGGAAATGAACAATGGCAGCCCTGCTGGTCTCTGCCTTCTCCTCCAGGCTCAATTTCTCCCTGAGCTCAGCTGTGGGCAATCAGGACATAGCAGAGCACAATGGCAGTGTAGGCTTATCTTTCCCTTCTTATTGCCTCTCCCCTCTCCTTCAGGCCTCTTTTAGCTTCTGGTTCCTGAGGTATTTTCTCTCAGGTTCTAGAAGTTTTTCTCTCTGTCTCTGCAGCTTTTTCTATGTATCTGCAGCTTTTTAGTCCTCCATTTATAAAGGACTCCAGTAAGAAGAATAAGACCCATCCTGGGTCCTGCAATCTAATAAAAGACACTTAAATAAAGTGATCTGCTCAAAAGTGATCTAATAAAAAGGTCACTTAACTGAATCTAATCAACAGATTCCATCTACAATGCATTTACAGGCACAAGAATGGATTTATTTTAAGAACAGGATGTTCTGGAGTCCACAAGATACTCAAACCAGCACAGATTATTTGGAAAATTCTGAGCTTCTGGAAAACAAGTCCCCAGAGAATATTACTTTATGTGAGGGTTTAAATAAATATGGAACCAGTCAGCCATTTCAGAGTAAGTAGGATTGGAGATGCAGTTTTACAGGAAGGATATGTGGAAAGTCCTAATGTCTGATAGTTTGGACCCCTGGATACTACATGTGAAACAAGTTTTTTGTAAGATCTGTATATATGGAGCCACAGCCAACCTGGACTAAAAGGGACAGGAAAGGGACAGATTGAATGAAATATGACATCGGTTGCAGAATCAAGGAAGCTGAGGTGTGGACTAAAGATATTTTTGAGTTAAGAGAATGGACCCACTCATATTTGTGGAAAGGTTGAGTGGGCCTTGGAGATTGGAGAATGCAGGCCTTCTGCCCCATTGTTCAGAAAAAGTGTTACTTCTCCAGGTTTTTCAGATGCCTGGAGATTGTGGAGAGGCTGGCTGCCACCCTAATGCTTGAGGAGGGTGGAGTCCAGAGTCTGGTCACCACTCTGATACTTGACAAAGGTGGATCCAAGGGCCCGGATGTCAATTCATTCCTGGAGGATGTTGGAGCCTTCACTCAATGTTTGTGGAGGGCATGGCTACTGCACAAGCCTTTGGAAAGTGTGGGGATGCCACTCCATCAAGTTGTCTTTTCTACTTGTGAAATTATCCATGCATTTATCCTTTCTCCTTTTAGACACATAAATATGTGAAACTTGCCCATCATCATTATTTTGTTAGTTGTCCAAGGCAAGTCCAAAGAACTGGAGAATAAGAGTTGGCTGCAGCTCTGCTGGGTTTCAGGGCCCAATCAGCATATGAACAAAATGAAACTTTAAGTTTCTGTGGCATATACTTAACAGGTATTATGATAAGTATAGGTTCAAATAAAAGGGGTAGAAGAATCCTGAATAAATATAAATATAAATGAGTATAAATATGTTTAATTGGGGAAATAGATTATCATAGATTCCCAAATAGGGCCCACTGAGGTGGTATTGATTTCATGAGACTGTGCGACTTTCCTATAGTGTCTGGACATCTCTAGAGCCCTCAGGAGAATTTTTAGCTAGGGGCTTTGTTTACTGTGGCAGTTAATAAAATCTGCCTGACACCTGCATAAGTGTAAACTCTAGAATGACACTTGACTCTGTTTGAATTCTCTACGCCATTAAAACTCTTTTTATTTAATGTTCCCCCCTTTTGGTCAAGGCTTTTTCCAAATGAATTGCTGGTTAGCACTTGACAATAATCCCTCCCTGTCAGGGAGGCTCATCCCCAGGAGGTATGTCCAATGTTTGGGGAAGGTAGTGAGTTTATTTGCTGAGTCTGGCTTAGAGAGAAAGGCCACAATTGAATAAGAAGGAGGTTTCCAGGAGGTAATTCTTAAGCATAAATAATAATTAGGCTAAGTTTCATTTTACAAGAATAAGGGTCATACATACAAGGATTAAGATTGAAGACTTGAAATATTGGTCTGTTTTCTTGTATTAGGCCTATATATTTCAGAGATTTTTGCAATTTTATTTGAAAAATTAGGACTACCCAGGATTTGGGTTTAATATTTTACTGGCTGGGGTGTGGACCACTATCAAAAAAACATACCTACGACACCTTGAGTACACTCATATCCCATAGAAGTATGCTTTAATTTCATTTTCCCCATATATCACCCCGCTATCAGCACTCTATACTCATGCCCTATCTTTGTTATAGATCCTGAAAGAACATTCTTATAATTGTATTCTTAATCACATCCTCAGCCACCTCAGAGTTGCCTGAGTTGTACAGTCTTATTATGCTGTAGCTTTGCTTCTATCATCGTGGATGGCCCAAATCTTCCCTGTTTAACAATGGATAGAGGTAATGATGGCTCAGTAGTATGGTTGTAATTAATGGTGCTGAAGTGTCAGTGTGAATGTGGTTGAAAGGGGAAGTTTGGAATAATTTTTAAGTTCATCTTATTGCAGTGTGTGTTCTTAATTTACAAAATCTTCATTTGTTTAATCAACTAACATTTTGCAAGGTATACACACAATAAAAAAAATTCTTATATACAAATGCACAGAATTTTTTTGTGGAAGTTTCATTGACTTATATAGAATTTGTCTTTTCCAGGTTATTCTGGAAGAATTTCAGTGTCTGGATTTGGGGACTGGGCAAAGGTATGGATACTCAGGGATACCTTGATCAATATTAATAGGATTGAAAGGGCAAATATTGGATACAGTTGATCAGAAGCTGAACTTTCAGTGAGTGTGAATATATGGGATTGACATTGAAAAGTGAAGCGTTTCCAATATCCACATTCAGGGATGCTGTTACTCAGTATAATTGGGGTTTCATCCAGAAGATTGTCTTAGGTGTAGTGCTGGCAGATAAATATTTCTGTTTCTGAAACACACAGTTCTGAATACAACTTCAATAGAGAGTTAAATGAAAGCTAAAGGATCCCTCCTTGTTGTTGAACAGGTTTTTCTGCAAACTCCCAGGCCCCATACTTTGCCTCCTCTCACATCCATCTCCCAGTGATGACAGCCAGAGGTGAATTGAGGTCAGCCCAGAAACACAATGCTCAGCTGAATCTCTCACCATGCTTTTGCTGACATGCCCAAATTAGACACTACTCAGGTCATAAGAAATGTTGAGGGATGCATTAGCTGTGTCAACATACAAGGTCATATGCTCTGTATTTTAAAAGAAATAGCTCAGCAAATGAACAATATATGGTCCCGCTATTCCCTTTGACTGCAAACGAACAACTATCTCTCATTCCCAACTACTTTAATTCTGCTCTTCCTCTAGAAGTTAAAACTTGTCTAGGAATCACTTATTTGTCTCTCTGTCAAGAATAAATTACCCTAGTTAAGCTTTGTAGCAACATATTCCTATATTTTTAGCAATTATTTTATTTTAATATTAAATTATGTAATTATTTGATTTTATATTTTTCTCTATTTAATGTGTAAGCTATGTAGAGGCATAGACCATGATTTTTTTGTTGTTGTTCCCACATTTATTCTATGTGTTAGGGCAACTCCTGACCCAGTGCAAACTCTATAAATATTTAAATTAAAAACAACAACAACAAAAGAATGATATTTATATTAGTATAATTTCAAAGTATTAATTTTTTCCTGTCATCCCTGTATTCTTCCCCAATTTGATTAGTTAACTAAATGTTTTCATGACAACCTTCTGTTTTCCCAGTGTCTATTGCAAGTGAAAAGATTATGCCTGAGGTTCTACCCGGAGACATGTTACCTGGGGACAGAGGTGACTTTCCCAGACACAAGTTTCCCTTTTGGCCTGGGATTAGATAGGGAGGTCTTTGATTGTGGGAGAAACCTGGGTACCAACTCTCTTCTTAGAAGAGAAGTTAAGAAGTTATAGATTAGAGGCTTTTTGCATTAAAATTCTCCAAATAACATTAGGATACAGGGATAGAGAACTGACCTTCCCATTGGGATAATGAATCCTAAGACAATGTTTTGTCCATCTATACTGGTGATCAGATATTCCAAATTTGCTAACAGTTTAGTACAAGTCCCAGGGACATGGCTAATCTTGGGACAATTGGTGGGTGTGAGGAGGACAAATGCTTAAAGCAGTTTTTCACCACACCAAGGGAAAGTTTGAATGAAGCAAAATTATTTTTTATTGAGTGGTATATCCCAGAATAGGTAAAATTTCATACAGTTGACTTTAATTAGCAGTCAGGGCGAGAACCACTGATGAGGTAGAAGAGCACCGACATTTTAAGTGCCAGATCATCCTCACATTGAATGAAGAGCCAGCTGCAATGTTGGCCCTTACTATCAGGTTAGAAGGGATGGATGTGTTAGAACTCAATCTTGGGATTTCAGGAACCTTGGGTTCATGTATAGAATACTTCTCATCTGGGGCTCCAATTCCTTTGTCTTGGAAACCAGCTTCTCTAGCTACCACCTGGTCCTGATCTCATTTTTCCAAGAGGTCTTAAGAAATAGGGTCATAACAAATTTTCCCTAGAGCTCCTATTTAAGCACAGCAAGACAGCAGTGGCAGTCACATGTATTCACATTTCAAGTAAATGGTGTCTCAAGATAGTGCAGGCAGATAGGACATTGACTTGCTTCTCGAAATTCTGCCATGATCACTGTCTAGGGGAAAATGGGAATGATTGTGGCAGACTTAATTAGTTGATCTCATATTATTTTCTGGAATTTTCTAATTCTTTATAAGCAAAGCATTATGCATCAAGTGCTTGTCATGCCCAGTGATGGATAATAGAAGCACAATTATAGAGGATATATGACCCATACATTCAGAAATTTGAAAAGCTAAGTTTAATGGGAAACAATTTCTATTGTTGGCTTTTGAGCTGAGTTTGGGGATGGGTTTATACTCATCTGAAGCCCTACACCAATGCCCACAACTCCAATCTGGCTTTGGCTTAAAGCAATATCAGAAAATTAGAGGTTGTAGAAGTCAAAGGAAGCTTTCAATTTGCCAATTCCTAGAGCAGTGGTTCTCAATTGGTGGCTATTTTGCCTTCAGGGAGTATTTACCTATGTCTGAATACATTTGTTATTCACAGCAGGGGATGGAGAAAGTTAGAAGCCAGGGATGCTGCTAAATATCCAATAATGCATAAGACAGCACCCCAACAGTAAAGAATAACCCAGCCCAAAATTTCAATAGTGCTGAGGTGGGAAAATCCTGACATGGAGTAACAGAGGCTATAGTTTGATTTAGAATAATATAAAAATATGTCTTTTCTTCAGCCTGGGTACAGAAATCAAATATACCTGGAACAGAGGAATGAGTGACTAAAGCAGGTACGTAATAGCAAGGATGTCCTTGGCACTCAAATAATATTAAAGTTAACAACCAGCAAGATGGTGGTAGAGTAAGAAGATCGTAGAGTCAGCTTATGCTATAGAACAGTTAGTAATCACCCAGACTATCTAAAGCATCTGTTTGGGGCCTCTAGGACACCAGAAGAGTATCTTGCAATATCCTTGAAATAATGGAAGAATATACTGCATATCTGCAGAGAAGATTTGTAAGTAGAATAGTCCCAGCCTCAGAGACTGATGCCCATCCTCCACTGGTGGCACAAACCACCTCAGGAACTATTCCAAGGCTGGAATTGGAAGCTCCATTTCCCCAAAATTTTGGAGGAACACATGGTTGGTCACCAACTGCAGCTACTGATTAATAAATTCAGCAGGCTGAAGTATAGTCCTAATAAGAGCTAAAGTTTGAACCTGTCCAAGTCACAAAGAGACCAGTAGCCACCTTTTTAAATCTGCCCCTAGCAAGAGGGGAAGTGGGGCAGAGTGAAAAATCACAAAGCTGGTAGGGCCCAGCTTCTTTTCATCCAGACTGGATTACAGGTCTAGCCTATGCCCTAGTCCCACTTCCGGTAAGAAGGAAGCTGGTGAGAAACTACAGGCCATGCCATGGGGGCTGGTGATCATTCTAGTCTAGCAATGCAGGCCTCCTCAGCAGCTATTCTGTGGCTGGAGTTGGAAGTTCTGTTTCCCAAAAAAGGAAGAGATGGTTGGCCACTGACTTCAGCTACTGATTAGAATTTCAGCTGGCTAAAGTAAAATCCCAAGAAAAGCTAAAGTTTGAACCTACCCAAGTCAGAAAGAGGTTGGTAACCACCATTTTGAACCCATCCCTGGCATGAGGGAAATTTGGGCTGATTGAAAATCACAGTGACAGTAGGGACCAACTTCTTTCCACCCAGATCAGACTGCAGCCCTAGTCTAGGCTTCAACCCAACCTCTGGCGGGAGAAAGCTGGCAGGACCTGCAGTTAACTGCAGCTACATTTGGCTGTGACAGACTGAATACTTGGAAGTCCTCCAGGGCAACTGTGGTCATTTTGAAACTGCATGGCATAGATTGCTGCCTTCACCTACAGCTCCATCCTCACCGCAGGTAGGGGAGGAAGGGGCATGAAGCTTCATCAGTCTCTCCAGGCTACTACAATCTAGGCCTCCATGACTTGGGTTATTACTCATGGCTGTGGCCCTGTTCCTATCCTTGGCAAAAGAGAAATGTGGGAGAATATTCATTGGTTCCTGAGACAATGCAGGCAGGTTGAGACTCCACAGCTTACAGCACCAACTCCTTCTTCAGTTCGTACTACACAACCAGCAAGGGAGAAAGGGCAAGAAAACCCTAAGGAAAGAAACTGCACCGAGAATAAATATATCTGGTAAGCCAGATGCCAAGACACCAATAAAACACTACAATCCATACCAAGAAACAGGAAGATACGGCTTAGTTAAAGGAATAAGATAAACCTCCAAACTACATAAAGGAGTTGAGACAATAATCATAGATGTTCAAACAAATCTCCTTAATAAATTCAATGAGATGCTTAGAGAGATTAAGTATATTAAGAAGACATTGGATAAGCACAAAGAAAAATTTGAAAGCATATATAGAAATATAGCAGATCTTATGAGAATGAAAGGTGCAATAAATGAACTTAAAAATACACTGGAATCATATAACAGCAGATTTGAGGAGGCAGAAGAAAGGATTGATGAGCTTGAAGACATTGCTTCCAAAAGCAAACATACCAAATAAGAGATGAAAAAAAAAGAATGGGAAGAAAATTGAGCAAGGTCTTGGTGTCACTAAATGACACCAAGAGATGTGCAAACATATATGTCACAGGTGTTCCAGTAGGAGAAGAGAAGGCTAAAGGGGCAGAAGGAAAATTTGAAGAAATAATGGTAGAAAATTTCCAAACCCTTTTGAAGGACATGTATATCCATGTCCAAAATGCACAATGTACTGCTGTTCAAATAATTCAAATAGACTAATTCCAAAACACATACTAATCAGAATGTCAAATGCCAAAGACAAAGAGAATTCTGAGAGCAGCAAGAGAAAAGCAATGCATAACATGTAAGGGATACCCAGTAAAAGTAAATGCCAATTTCTCATCAGAAACCATGTAGGCAAAAAGACAGTTGTATGATATATTTAAGATACTGCAAGAGAAAAACTTCCAAGAATCTTATATCCAGAAAGATTGTCTTTCAAAAATGAGGAAGAATTTAGGACATTCACAGATAAACAGAAATTGGAGGGTTTATAACAAAAAGAATGGTCTTGTAGGAAATACTAAATGATGTGCTACAATCAGAAAAGAAAAGACAGGAGAGAGAGGCTTGGAAAAGAGTCTAGAAATGAAGATAATATCTTTAAACATAAAGAAAAATCTCCAAAGAGTGGCAAAAATAAAATATGACAGAATAACACCCAAAAGTCAAAATGGGTGAAATAACAACTGCTTTGACAGTAGTAACATTGAATGTTAATGGATAAAGCTCCCTAATAAAAAGAAACAGACTGGCAGAATGTGGAAGAAAATATGAGCCATCTATATGGTGTCTGCAAGAGACTCACATTAGACCCAAGGATACCAATAGATTGAAAATGAAAGGCTGGAAAAAGACAGTCCATGCATGCAGTAACCCAAAAAGAAACAGATTTAATTAATTTATTTTTTAATATATTTTTATTTATTTTTAAATGATCTTTAGATTACATAAATTGTTTTCTTTATAATAATTTTATTTTTTATTTTTAAAAATAGATTACATAAATATTACACAAAAATTGAAGGGATTCCCATATGCCCCACCTCCCACTCCTCCCACAAACTCCCACATAAATATCCTTCATTAGTGTGGCACATCACCTGCAATAGATATACACATCTTGGGGCTTTGCCACTAAGCATGGACATAATTCACATTGTAGACCACACTCTCTCACACACAGTTCTGCATGTTAGATAATGATATAAAATGTCCTGTATCTGTCATTGCAATATCACTCAGGATAATTCCCAAGTCCCCAAAAAGCCCCTGTATTAAAACTGCTTTTCACTCTCCCTGCCCCTAAAGCATCCAGTGGCCAGTGTCTCCACATTAATGTTGCAATTACTTCCACTGTGTGAATCAAAATATGTCTATACCAGAATACCAATAAGTCAACTCTAGTCTGTAGCTTTTCCCCCAATCCTGAGGAGTCTGAGATGGTGATGTCCACTCCACCTCCAAGTGAGAGGGGGCTTATATCCCATGGATAAGATGGACGGGATTATCCTGCCTGCAGCTGCAGGCTCTCTCCATTCCCTGGGAAGGTGTAGGGTAAGAGTTGCAGATCCCCCGAGATTCCGGGCCCACCTGGCACATGGACAGCCAAAAGACTATGGTCTCTGGAAGTACACGTACAATCTCTGGCAACACATATAGGTTTGAATAGAAGGGACAGGTGGACCAAATGCAGTGAAGACACATTTGGTACCAATTCTGTCACTCTCAGGAGCAAGGATTCCAAAGTAGGGCCAACTGGTAAGACACAAAACTTTGGGGTTATTCACATTGTTATAGGACCTTGGTGTGCCCAGAGCCCTCAGGAGCCCCTCTGTTTGGGGTGTATCCACATTGGAAGCCTATGGGGTCCTACTGAGATATGCAAAAGCAATACTTCTGGGATGACCTCCAGACTCACTTTGAAGTCTCTTAGCCATATGGAATCATTTGTCTTTACATTTTCCCCCTTTTATTAAAGGTCTTTTTCCAGTTGTACTGCCCATTGGCACTTGTTAGTAATCCCTCATTGCCAGGGAGGCTCATCCCTGTGAGTCATGTCCCACGCTGGGATGAAGGTAATGCATTCATATGCTGAGTTTGGCTTAGAAAGAGGCCACATTTGAACAACAAGGAGGCTCTCAGGAGGCAACCCTTAGGCACCCCATAACAATACAGTAAGTTTCAATTTCAACAGCCAAGACTCATAACTCTAGTCATCAATAACAAGAGCCCATTGATGGATCATTCTCCTTTGCCAGACACTACACCTGCAATTGGGGGACTGTTGCTACTTCCTTGGAGAATATGGCAGAGATGTCCAGGATGGGAATTCAGTATTCTCTCATTTATTGAGTAGTTCTCCACTAACTGTGACCATGCCCCATGAGCATTTGAACAATTTTATATACCTTTTATGTATATTCAGGTGAACTTCTTCCCATGCACCCCCCATCCCTGACACCCCACACCAACAATCCACTCCTGCCCTAGTTGTAACCCCTTTGTGATCCAAACCTTCTTTAATGATGACTCCAATACAATAGCCAAATACAATTAATAGAAAATGAAATAATAATGATGCTTAAATGTGAGAGATAAAATACATGAAAACTTAAAAAAAACTAAAAATTAAATTAAATTAAAGGATTGGATTATTCAAAAAATGAGAAAAAATGAAAAAAAAATTTTTTTTGACATTTTGCCTTTTATCACTGCACTATCTGGTGTCCAGCCTGTAATGTGGCACCTTCCCCCTCACTCCCCAGTGTCTCAGTATTTTTCATTTAATTTTCAAAGAAGTTTTAGGTTAAAGCAAAGTCACACACCTAATACAAGACACTCTCATATACCCAAACTCTTCCTGCTTTCCTAAATGCATATATATATACATATATTTCAAGAGGTGCTTAGATTACCCAAAATATTACACAGAACCCACTGGGATTCCCATGTTGCCCACCTCCCACACCTCCCACCACATCCCACACAAGCATCTCCCACAATGTGGCCCACCACCCTCAATGAACTTACACATCCTGGAGCCTTGCCACCAACCATAGACCACACTGCATGTAAGCTTATCACACTTGTTTCTTTTTCTTAGTAAGTGTATTTGATTATTTTATGGACTGAATGTTCATGGAGGATTTGGATCACAGAAGGGTTACAATGGGTACTGCGGGGGATTATGGGGGGTGTCTGGGGAGGGGGTTTCGTGGGGATTGGTTCATCCGAATATACATGAAAGATATACAAAATCATTCAAAGGATCGGGGGATGGGGCATGGTCATGATGGGTGGATAATCACACAATAAATGAGTGAACTAAACGCTTATTAAAACCTTTTTGTATGTGGATGGTAGCAT
Source organism: Tolypeutes matacus (assembly GCA_026826555.1). Lineage (NCBI taxonomy): Eukaryota > Metazoa > Chordata > Mammalia > Cingulata > Chlamyphoridae > Tolypeutes > Tolypeutes matacus. The sequence goes on from JAKSZT010054129.1 coordinate 1,420,294, forward strand.
TGTTATAATTGATATACAGATAGTGATACATAGCTACTAAAGATTGTCAATGGTTTACAATATGGTTTAAATGTTGGATTGTACACTTTTATAAATTTTGATGATATTTACCATGTCCTGTGTTCATCACTGTCAGGTAATGAAAAACATTTCCATTGACCACTAAAAACCCCCTGTTTGGTGTATTCTGTTCCTCCCTCCCCATCCCTCTGAGTCCATGACTACCCCCTGTCTTGACTCATCAGACGAGAAGGTTCATAGTCACATGCAACAAGAGGTCATGACACACTGGTTTGTGCTCTGCTATTATGAACCTCCCTTGCTCTTCAGAGATACCCACCTGTCTATATCTGCTCTCCACTCAGTATCCTGGGTATTTGAACCCACTCTTCCCAATCTACCTACCGGTCTGCTCTGTACCACCCAACCCAATATATCACTAGCCTCCTAGTGTGTCAATACACAACTACACTCTATCACTTTACCGTAGGTTATATCCATATAAGTGATGGCTCACAACTTTCTATTTCCTTTCTCTTTCTTGTACACATATCTTTCAGACAAGAGTTCTCAGAGACTGCTCAATTTCCTTAATTCATATCAGTGAAGTCATGTACTGTTCATCCTTCAATGCCTCGCTTACTACACTCAACATAAGGTCTTCCAGATTCATCCTTGTTATCCTGTGTGCTAGCACTTTATTCCTTCTTACAAATGAGTAATATTTCATTGTATGTATGTACCAAATTTTGTTTATCCATTCATCTGTTGATGGGCACCTGGGTTAATTCTAACTTTTGGCAATACTGAACAATGCCGCAATAAACATTGGTTTGCATATATCTCGTCGTGTCTTTGCTTTCAGTTCTTCTGGTTATATACCCAGGAGTGGAATCGCTGGATCATATGGAAGATCTATAGTTAGTTTTATGAGGAACCACCAAACTGTCCTCCACAGTGGCTGGATCGTTCCACAATCCCACCAGCAGTGGATGAGAGTTCCCATTCCTCCACATCCTCTCCAACACTGATAGTCTGCTGTTTTTTTAAATAGCTGCCATTCTAATGGGTGTTAGACGGTATCTCAATGTAGTTTTGATTTGCATTTCTCAAATAGCTAGAGATATCAAGCATTTTTCATGTGCTTTTTAGCCATTTGTAATTCTTCCTTGGAGAAGTGTCTTTTCAGGTCACTTGCCCATTTGTTAAATAGGTTGTTATTCTTTTCATTTATGAGTTGTAAGATTTCTTTTTATATGCAGGATATTAGGCTCCTATCAGATATATGGTTGCCAAATATTTTCTCCCATTGAATAGGCTTCCTTTTAATTTTCTTGATAATGTCCTTTGAGGTGAAAAAGTTTTTTTTTAATTTTCAGGAGATCCCATTTATCTATTTTTTCTTGTGCTGCTTGTGCTTTGGGTGTGAAGATCATGAAACCGTTTCCTATTACAAGGTCCTGTAGATGCTTCCCTACATTATCTTCCAAGGTCTTTATGGTCTTGGCTCTTATATTTAAATCTTTGATCCATCTTGAGTTGATTTTTGTATAAGGTGTGAGATTGTCTTCCTCTCTCATTCTTTTGGATAAAGATATCCAGTTCTCTATGAACTGCTTGTTGAAGAGGCCATTCTCTCCCAACTGAGTGGGCTTGGTGGCATTGTCGGATATCAGATGACTGTATATGTGAGGATTTATATCAGGACTCACAATTCGGTTCCATTGGTCAATGTGTCTATCCTTGAGCCAATACCATGTGGTCTTCACCACTGGAACTTTGTAGTACGTTTGAAAGTCAGGTAGACTGATACCTCCAACTTCATTTTTCTTTTTCAATATGACTTTGGTGCTCAGGGCCTCTTACCTTCCAAATAAATTTTGTAGTTAGTTTTTCCAATTCCTTAAAAAAATACATTGTTGATTTTTACTGGGATTGCATTGAATCTGTAGATTAGTTTGGGTAGGATAGACGTCTTGATGATGTTTAGTCTACCTGTCCATGAACAGGGAATATTCTTCCATTTATTTAAGTCTTCTTTGATTTCCTTTAACAGTGTTGTGTAGTTTTCTCTATATAAGTCCTTTACATATTTAGTTAAATTTATTCCTAGGTATTTGATTCTTTTAGTTACTATTGTAAATGGTATTTTTTTTCTTGATTCCCTCCTCAGATTGCTCATTATTGATGTACAAAAATGCTACTGATTTTTAAACATTGGTCTTATATTCTGCGATGTTACTGAACTCCTTTATGAGTTTAGAAGCTTTGTTGTAGATTTCTCAGGGCTTTCTACATATAGGACAATGTCATCTGCAAATAATGAAATTTTTACTTCTTCTTTTCCAATTTGGATGCCTTTTATAAATTTTTCTTGCTTCGGTGCTCAAAGCAAGAACGTCTAAGACAATATTAAATAAGAGTGGTGATAGTGGGCATCCTTGCCTTGTTCCTGATATCAGAGCGAAGGCTTTTAGCATTTCACCATTGAAGATGATGTTAGTTTCAGGTTTTTCATACATACCCATTTTCATGTTCAGAAACTTTCCTTCTGTTCCTATCTTTTGCAGCATTTCTATCAGGAAAGGGTGCTGTATTTTGTTGAATGCTTTTTCTGCATCTATAATGAAGATCATGTGATTTTTTTCTTTCAAACTGGTTATGTGGTGTATGACATTGATTGATTTTCTTATGTTGAACCATCCTTGCACTTGGTCATGGTGTATAATTCTTTTGATATGTTGTTGAATGTGATTAGGAAGTATTTTGTTGAGACTTTTAGCATCTAGGTTCATCTGTAATTTTCCTTTCTTGTGGCATCCTTGTTTGGCTTTGGTATTAGGGTAATGTTGGCATCACAGAATGAGATAGACAATATTCCTTCTACTTTTATTTTTTGGAAGAGCTTAAGTAGAATTGGTGTTAGCTCTTTCCAGAATGTTTGGTAGAATTCAGCTGTAAAGCCATCTGTTCCTGGGCTCTTCTTAGTTGGGAGATTTTTGATGACTGAGTCTATCTCTACATGTAATTGGACTGTTGAGTTCATCAATTTATTCTCTCATCAATGTTGGCTGTTTGTGAGTTTCTAGGAATTAGTTCATTTCCTCTAAATTATCATTCTTGTTAACATATAATTTTTCAAAGTATCCTCTTATGATACTCTCTATTTCTATACTGTCAGTAGTGATATCCCATTCCTCATTCCTTATTTTGCATATTTGCATCTGCTCTCTCTTCTTCTTTGTTAGTCTGGCTAAGGTTTTGTCAATTTTATTGATCTTCTCGAAGACCCAGCTTTTGGTTTTGTTTTTTTCTAATACTTACTTATTTTCTATTTCATTTAGTTCTGCTAAGTTATTTCCTTCTTTCTTCTTCCTTCGGGGTTAGTTTGTTGTTGTTTTCCAATTTCTCCAGGTGTGCAGTTAGATCTTCAATTTTAGTTCTTTCTTCTTTTTTAAAATAGGCATTTATGGCTATGAACTTCCCTCTCAGTACAGCTTTGGCTGCATCCCATAGGTTTGGAAGTTCTGTTTCATTTTCATTCAAATCAATGTAGTTACTGATTCCTTTTTAGATGTCGTCCTTGACCCACTGGTTTTCTAAAAGTGTGTTGTTTAGCTTCCATATCTTTGTGCCTAATCTGGTTCTCTGGCCCTAAGTGATTTCTAATTTCATTCCATTGTTGTCAGAGAAATTAACTTGTATAATATCAATCTCTCTGAATTCATTGATAGTTGTTCTGTGGCTTAGCATGTGGTCTATCTTGGAGTATGATCCATGTGCCCTCGAGAAGAATGTATATCCCACTCTATTTGGGTGGAGCGTTCTGTTTATATCTATTAGGTCCAGGTCCTCTAATGTATTATTCACAGTCTTTGTTTATTTATTGATTCTCTCTTGAGATGTTCTATCTAATGGTGATAATAGTGTATTAAAGTCCCCCACTATAAGTGTAGTGGCATTTATTTCTCCAGCTAGTGTTTCCAGTGTTTGCCTCATGTATTTTCAGGCACACTGATTTGGGGCATATATATTTCTCTTTGTTCTCTCCTCTTGGAACATTACCCCTTTTACTAATATATTGTGTCCATCTTTGTCTCTTACAATAGTTTTTCATTTAAAGTCTATTTTGTCCGATATTAGCATAGCAACTCCTGCACTTTTCTATTTATTGCTTGCTTGTAAAATTGTTTTTCAGCCATTCACTTTCAGCCACCTTGTATCCCTGTGCTAAGGTGGGTTTCTTGTTAACAACATATAGATGGGTCATATTTCTTTATCCATTCTGCCAATCTGTGGCTCTTGCCGGGTGAGTTTAATCCATAAACATTCAGTGTTATTACTCTCAATGAATTTCTTACATCAGCCATATTTTCTTTGGGTTCATGTATTTCATATGTTGTTTTTATTTCTCTTTGACTTTTTAGTTGTTCTTACACTCTCCTCCAACGCTCCCTCTCTGCTTTCTTCCCTTTCAACCTGCAGAACTTCCTTTACTATTTCTTGAATTGCAGGTTTTTATTGGCATATTCTCTTAATTTCTGTTTATCTGAGAATATTTTGATCTCTCCATCATTATTTTTTAAATTTATTTTTATTGTGGGTAAAAATCAAGTTTCTCACAATACATACAAACATTTGCAAAATGATATATAAATATATATGCATATATGTATATTTGCTTACAAAATGTTATATATATATATATATATATATACATATATTTTAAGAGGTGCTTAGATTACCCAAAATATTACACGGAACCCACTGGGATTCCCATGTTGTCCACCTCCCACACCTCTTACCACATCCCACACAAACATCTCCCACAAGTGTGGCCCACCACCCTCAATGAACTTACACATCCTGGAGACTTGCCACCAACCATAGACCACACTTCACACTGTAGACCACACTCTCTCCCACTCAGTTCTGAGTGGTGTGTGTTGATTTAAAATGGACTACATCAGTTGCCACAACAGTACTGAGGACAACTTCCAACTCCCAAAGAAGCCCCTGTATTTTAAGTGCTCATCCTTACCCCAAAAGTGTCAAGTGGCCACTGGCGCCACCTCATTGTTATAATTTCTTGCATTGCTAGAATCTCCATATGTGAACAAGAAAATATCATCAAGTCCACTCGAATACATAGTTCTTCCCCCAATCCTGAGGGGACTGGGATGGTGATGTCCACTCCAACTCCAAGTGATAGAGGGCTTATATCCCATGGATATGGTGGGTGCGATGATCCTGCCTGCATATGCAGGCCCTCAACATTCCGTGGGTTGGCCATTGCCCATCATTATCTCCTCACCAGGTGACTTGGAGGAGTCCATTGAGCTGTAGGGTAGGAGCAGCTCAACCTAGATTTCATGCACACCTGGCACATAGGTAGGTGGGAGGCTCCAGTCTCTGGAAGTATACCTAAAAACTCCAGCATCACATATAGATTTGAATAGAAGAGACTGGTGAACCATGTGCTGGGAGGACTTATTTGAGTCTAATTCTGTCACTCTCAGGAGCACAGATTCCAAAATAGAACCCACTGATAAGGCATCAGTCTCTGGGGCTATCAACCCATATATAGGACCAGGGTGTCTCCAGAGCTCTCAGGAACCCCTCTTAGTGGGGTGATAGGCACTTAGATGTTCTATGAGCTCCTACTGAGGTGTGCATAAGAGTTACCTCTGGGTTAACCTCCCGACACTTTTTGAAGTCTCTTAGCCACTTGAACTCATTTGTCTTTACCATTTCCCCCTTTTATTCAAGGTATTTTTCCAGTTGTGTTGCCAGTTGGCACTTGGTATTAATCCCTCGTTGACAGGGAGTCTCATCCCCGGGAGTCATGTCCCACGTTGGGGGGAAGGAAATGCAATCATATGCTGAGTTTGGCTTAGAGAGAGGCCACATTTGAGCAACAAGGAGGCTCTCAGGTGGCAACACTTAGGCACCCCACAACTGCAGGCTAAGTCTCATTTACAAGAGCAAAGACTCACAAGGGTAGTCATCAATAAAAAAAAAACACATCAGTGGGTCATCCTATTTTGACAGGCAATGTCCCTACACTCAGAGGACTATTGCTGCTCCCTTGGAGACTGTGGCAGAGCTCCCCAGGCTAGGAATTCAGATTCCCTCATTTATTGTGTGATTATACACCCATTGTGACCATGCACCATCCCCTGATCCTTTGAATGATTTTGTATATCTTTCATGTATATTCGGATGAACCAACCCTCAAGAAACCCCACCCAAACACCCCCCAAATAACCCCCCGCAGTACCCATTGTAACCCTTCTGTGATCCAAATCCTCCATGAACATTTAGTCCATAAAATAATCAAATACACTTACTAGGAAAAAGAAACAAGTGTTATAAGCTTACATGCAACAGAAAAACATAAGGAAAATCAGGGAAAAAAAAAGAGAGAGAAGGGAAAAAAACAAATAATTAAACAAAGAACAAAACAAAATAAAATATAATTAGTGGATTGGGACATTCAAAAAATGGGCAAAAAAGCAAAGGAAATGCCTTTAAAATATATATAAATATATATATATTTATTCATTTTTTTTCTTTCTCTTTTCTTTTTTCCTTTTTTCCCCTCCCTTTATCACTGTGTTATCGGATGTCTGGTGTGCCATGACACCTTCCTCCTCTCAATCCCCATTTTCTCCCAATTTTTCATTTAATTTTCAAAGAAGTTTTAGGTCACAGCAAAGTCACACACGGAGTGCCGGAGGCTCCCAGATAACAAACCACCCCCCCTTCCCACCCAATATTAACTCCCCCCCCTCTTTTTAGGTTGTTAGCATTGTTATAACTGTTATGCAGATAGCAAAATATAGCAACTAAACATTGTCAGTGATTTACAGTATAGTTTACAATTTAGATGATACAGTTTAATAATTTTGATGATATTTACCATGTCCTGTGTCTATTATTGTAAGGTAATGAAAAATTTTCCCATGACCACCAAATCACCCATTAGATCTTGACTGTTCCCTTCTCCCCAGCACCCCAGGGCCCATGATAACCCCCTCTCCCAACCCATGGAATGTCAAGATTCACAGTTACATGCCCTGGGGATTTGAAACAGCCCTTCCTAATCCACCCACCCCCCAGTGTTGCAAACCAAACCCAGGAACACCACCACTCACCTGCCCCATCCCCCAACATGCAACCACACTCTATCCCTTTACCATAGATTATGTCCATATGGGGGATGGCTCAAAGCCTGCTCTTCTCTTACTCTCCTTTGTTAACCTATCTTTCAGACAATGGATCTCAGAGACTGCTCACATTCCTCAGTTCATATCAGTGAAGTCATATACTGTTCATCCTTCAGTGCCTGGCTTGCTTCACTCAACATAAGGTCTTCAAGATTCATCCACGTTATTCCATGTGTTAGCACTTTGTTCCTTCTTACTGCTGAGTAATATTCCATTGTATGTATGTACCACATTTTGCTTATCCATTCGTCTGTTGATGGGCACCGGAGCTGATTCCAACTTTTGGCAATGGTGAACAATGCCGCTATGAACATTGGTGTGCATATATCTGTTTGTATTTTTGTTTTCAGTTCTTCTGGGTATATACCCAGCAGTAAAATTGCTGGATCATACGGAAGATTTATTGCTAGTTTTCTGAGGAACGGCCAAACTGTCCTCCACAGTGGCTGGACCATACCTCAGTCCCACCAGCAGTGGATGAGGGTTCCTATTCCTCCACATCCTCTCCAACATTTAGTGTCTCCTGTTTTTTTAATAGCTGCTATTCTGATGGGTGTAAGATGGTATCTCATTGTAGTTTTGATTTGCATTTCCCTGATAGCAAGTGATGTTTAGCATTTTTTCATGTGCTTTTTAGCCATTTGTATTTCTTCCTTGGAGAAGTGTCTTTTCAGGTCACTTGCCCATATTTTAAATGGGTTGTTTTTCCTTTTATTTTCGAGGTGTAGGATTTCTTTATATATGCAGGATATCAGGCTCCTATCAGATATATGTTTGCCGAATATTTTTTCCCATTGGTTAGGCTGCCTTTTTATTTTCCTAATAACATCCTTAGAGGTGCAGAAGTTTTTAATTTTGAGGACATCCCATTTAACAATTTTTTCGCTTGTTGCTCGTGCTTTGGCTGTGAAGTTCATGAAACCATTTCCTATTAAAAGATCTTGTAGATGCTTCCCTACATTATCTTCCAAGGTTTTTATGGTTTTGGCTCTTATATTTAGATCTTTGATCCATATTGAGTTGATATTTGTATAAGGTTTGAGATGATATTCTTCTCTCATTCTTTTGGATATGGATATCCAGTTCTCCAAGCACCACTTTTTAAAGAGGCCACTCCTTCAAAATTAAGTGGGCTTCGTGGCCTTGTCAAATATCAGATGACTGTATATGCGAGGATCTATATCAGAACTCTCAATCGGGTTCCATTGGTCAGTAGGTCTATGCTTGTGCCAATACCACGCAGTTTTGATCACTGTAGCTTTGTAGTATGTTTTCAAGTCAGGTAATGTGATACCTCCAACTTCATTTTTCTTTTTCAATATATCTTTGGCAATTCGGGGCCTCTTGCCTCTCCAAATATATTTTGTGGTTAGTTTTTCCAGTTCCTTAAAAAATATAGTGTTGACTTTTATTGGGATTGCATTAAATCTGTAGTTTAGTTTGGGTAGGATAGACATCTTGATGATGTTCAGTCTTCCCATCCATGAACAGTGAATATTTTTTCCATTTATTTACGTCTTCTTTGATTTCCTTTAACAGTGTTGTATAGTTTTCTATATATAAGTCCTTTACATATTTAGTTAAATTTATTCCTAGGTATTTGATTATTTTGTTTACTATTGTAAATGCTATTTTTTTCCTGATTTCCTCCTCAGTTTGCTGGTTAATGATGTAAAGAAATGCTACTGATTTTTGAGCGTTGATCTTACAGCCTGCAACATTACTGAACTCCTTTATAAGTTCTAGAAGCCTTGTAGTCGATTTCTCAGGGCTTTCTATGTATAGGATCATGTCATCTGCAAATAATGAAATTTTTACTTCTTCTTTTCCAATCTGGATGCCTTTTATGTCCTTTTCTTGTCTCAGTGCTCGTGCAAGTACTTCTAAGACAATGTTAAATAGGAGTGGTGATAGTGGGCATCCTTGTCTTGTTCCCGATCTCAGAGGGAAGGCTTTTAGGATTTCACCGTTGAAAATGATGTTAGCTTTGGGTTTTTCATATATACCCTTTATCATTTTCAGAAAGTTTCCATCTATTCCTATCTTTTGTAGTGTTTTTATGAGGAAAGAGTGCTGTATTTTGTCGAATGCTTTTTCTGCATCTATAGAGATGATCATGTGATTTTTTTCTTTCAGTTTGTTTATGTGGTGTATTACATTGATTGATTTTCTTATATTGAACCATCCTTGCATACCTGGGATGAAACCCACTTGGTCATGGTGTATAATCCTTTTGATATGTTGTTGAATGCGATTAGCAAGTATTTTGTTAAGGATTTTAGCATCTAGGTTCATTAGAGAAATTGGTCTGTAATTTTCCTTTCTTGTGGTATCTTTATTTGGTTTTGGTATTAGGGTAATGTTGGCATCATAGAATGAGTTAGGTAGTATTCCTTCTACTTCTATTTTTTGGAAGAGCTTAAGTAGAATTGGTGTTAGCTCTTTCCGGAATGTTTGGTAGAATTCAGCTGTGAAGCCATCTGGTCCTGGACTCTTCTTAGTTGGGAGGTTTTTAATGACTGAGTCTATCTCTTTACTTGTAATTGGGCTGTTGAGTTCATCTATTTCTTCTTTCATCAATGTCGGCTGTTTGTGGGTTTCTAGAAACTTGTCCATTTCCTCTAAATTGTCATTCTTGTTGGCATATAATTTTTCAAAGTATCCTCTTATGATACTCTTTATTTCTGTGGGGTCAGTAGTGATATCACCTTGCTCATTCCTTATTTTATGTATTTGCATCTGTTCTCTCTTTTTCTTTGTTAGTCTGGCTAAGGGTTTGTCAATTTTGTTGATATTCTCGAAGAACCAGCTTTTGGTTTTGTTTATTGTTTCCAGTGCTTTCTTATTCTCTATTTCATTTAGTTCTGCTCTAATCTTGGTTATTTCCTGTTTTCTACTTCCTTTAGGTTTAGTTTGTTGTTGTTTTTCCAGTTCCTCCAAGTGTGTAGTTAGGTCTTCAATTTTAGCTCTTTCTTCTTTTTTAATATATGAATTTATGGCTATGAACTTCCCTCTCAGGACTGCTTTCGCTGCATCCCATAGGTTTTGATATGTTGTGTTGTTGTTTTCATTAGTTTCAAGGTAGTTACTGATTTCTTTTGAAATTTCCTCTTTGACCCACTGTTTGTCTAAGAGTGTGTTGTTTAACTTCCATATCCTTGTGCCTAACCTGTTTCTCTGGCCCTTATTGATTTCCAACTTCATTCCGTTGTGGTCAGAGAAATTACTTTGTATAATCTCAATCTTTCTGAATTCATTGAGTGTTGTTTTGTGGCCTAGCATGTGGTCTATTTTGGAGTATGTTCCATGTGCACTGGAGAAGAATGTAAATCCCGCTGTATTTGGGTGAAGTGTTCTGTATATGTCTATTAAGTCCAAATCTTCTAATGTATTGTTGAGTGCCTTCGTTTCTTTATTGATTCTCTGCCTAGATGTTCTGTCTAATGATGATAGTGGTGTGTTGAAGTCCCCTGCTATAATTGTAGAGGAATTTATTTCTCCTCTTAGTTTTTCCAGAGTTTGCCGCACGTATTTTGAGGCACCTCGATTAGGTGCGTAAATGTTGATGATTGTTCTCTCTTCTTGAGAGATTACTCCTTTTACTAATATGTAGTGTCCATCTTTGTCTCTTACAATAGTTTTGCATTTAAAGTCTATTTTGTCTGATATTAGAATAGCTACTCCTGCCCTTTTTTGGCTATTGTTAGCTTGTAAAATGGTTTTCCAGCCATTCACTTTCAGCCTCCTTGAATCCCTGGGCCGAAGGTGGGTTTCTTGTAGACAGCATATAGATGGATCATATTTTCTTATCCATTCTGCCAATCTGTGTCTTTTGATTGGTGAATTTAATCCATTAACATTCAGTGTTATTACTCGTAATGAATTTCTTACTTCAGTCATTTTTTCTTTGGGTTAATGTATGTCATATGTTGTTTTGTTTCTCTTTTTGAGTTTTCAGTTGTTTTTAAACTCTCCTCCAACTCTCTCTCCTTTGTTTTTTCCTTTCAACTTGTAGAGATTCCTTTAGTATTTCTTGAAGTGCTGGTTTCTTCTTGACATATTCTCTTAATTGCTGTTTATCTGTGAATATTTTGAACTCTCCATCATTTTTGAATGCCAATTTTGCTGGATAGAGAATTCGTGGCTGGAAGTATTTTCTTTTAGTGTTTTGACTATGTCATACCACTGTCTTCTTGCCTCCATGGTTTCAGCTGAGAAATCAGCACTTAATCTTATTGTGCTTCCCTTGTATGTGATGATTCTCTTTTCTCTTGCTGCCTTGAGTATTTTCTCTTTGTCTTGAGCATTGGACAATTTGACAAGTATTTGTGTTGGAGTTGGCCTTTGGGATTTATACTATTTGGGGTGTGCTGTGCTTCCTTGATCTGCACATCCATCTCTCTCAATAGAGTTGGGAAGTTTTCAGCCATAACTTCCTTCAACACTCCTTCTGTTCCCTTTCCCTTCTCTTCTCCTTCTGGGATGCCCATAGTGCGTATGTTTGTGCGTCTTGCATTATCAGTTAATTCCCTGAGACCATACTGGATTTTTTCTAACTTTTTGTCTATCTTTTCTACAATCTCTTTGACTTCAACTGTATTGTCTTCCATATCACTAATTCTTTCCTCTACCTGTTCAATTCTGCTGCCATGTGAGTCCAGCGTCTTTTTCGTTTCTTGACTTGTGTCTTTGTTCGCCATCATATCCATTACCTTTTTAGGTGTGTTAGCTATTTCTTCAGTATGTTCTCCAAGTGCCTTCTTTATATCCTTAATCTCTTCCTTCAGTTCTTTAAGTTGGTCCATGATATTTGTTTGGATAGCTTTGATTAGTTGTTCGATGTACTGCATTGCTTCCTGGTTTTTATTTTGTGCATTGGACTGGTCCATGTTTTCCAGTTTCTCAGAGTCATTTGTCTTTTTCTGTTGGCCTCTTGTCATCATATTATCTTGATGGGTTTGTTCAGTTGATTAGCTTTTCTCTATGCTCTAGAATTTTATTTAGCTGTTGGTTCTGCCTGTGAGTTAAGTTTTCTCTTTGGCAGTTTTTCTTCTTATTTTATTTCCTTGCTTCTTTCGATGATCCCTTGAAGGCAAAAGGTTAGGGCCAGAAGAATCAAAAGATGTAAGGAAGTCAGAAGGATAATAGAAATAATGATAAAAGTTTGAAGAGGGGCAAAATGAGACTTAATGAGATGAATATTTAAGTTGTGTAGACTGTGTAGAGTATGAGGAAAAAATATGGGGTTCCTACAATGGACTGGGAAAACAAATGGAGGATTATATATATAGTGATTTAGAAGGCTAGAATTATGAGGAGGGAGAGAAATAGTAAAGAAAATTCTGAAAGGAAAAAGTTAATACTAATAAAAAAAAGGAAAAAGAAGAAGAAGAAAACAAAATAGATGGGATAGAAATTGACACCCTTAAGTTGTGGGCCTATGAAAAAATGTTGTCTCTAAGAGCCACAACAGAAAACAGAATGCAGAAAGATGCAGGAAGGATAAGCGATAGTTTGTAATACAGACTCAATATATACAACGAGTGGGAAATTACTGAATAAGAAGCCCAGCAAAGAAGCAACAAGCTGGCAGCACCTATTAAAAAAAAATAGAAAGGGAAAAATGAGGGGGGGGGGAAGGAGAAAGGAAATAATAGCAATAGACCAGAAAGTAACAGAGAGAAACCAAAGATCCACACAGGCAAGCAGTCAAACAGAACTAAGGGGGGGTCAATGATTCCCCTAGGTTCCACATGGATCCTTTCTGCCTACTTGTGTTTATCAATGAATTTCCCCACAGGTTTCTATATGCAGGTCCTGAAGCAGCTTTTAGCTATTAAACTCAATTAAAAAGAATTTATTTTTCATTTGTTGAGGTGACCTCACTTTTTTTTTTTATTTTTATTTTTTTAGCCAAATGCAGGACCCAAAGTAATTCTTCCTCTAGACCAACCCTCTTATGGAAGGGACCCTAGCTAGGCCCCATGGAAATTAATCAAGCAAGTCCCACTTTCCAGACTCCCCAGGTTAGCTGTAGCTCTGTGGTTAGTCAGTGAGGAGTGCTAAAGAGGGCGGATTTTGCCCCTTCTGGAGCTGAACTCCACTGTCACTGGGCTGCTCAGTAAATCAGTTTGAGTGCAGATTCATGTCTGCTCTCAGCCTAATGGTGCTTCAGGTCGGCTTATCTGCTCCCCAAATCTATGGGGCAGTGCAGGCAGCCAGATCGATGTCTAAAAATGTAAAATACCCTTCCCTGTCTTCCAACAGAACTCTCCCTTTTTTGGGAAGTGTCCCTTCCTCCTGGCTCCGCAGCAGCCCGGGTCTTATCCCTGGGTAGCTATGGAAATCAGCTGCATTTCCCGACCAAAATCCCCCCTCCGGATCACGGGTTGCTGATTAGCTCTTTTGCTCTGTTCACAGAAGGTCCAAGGGGCGCCAGGCAGCCAGACCCCCAGAAAATAAAACTTTTTCGCACCGCCCGTGGCTCCAAATGGCTGTTTTATTTATTTTTATTTTTTCCCCTAACCGCGGGGCTCAGCCGCCTGTGCCAATCTCCACCAGCAGCCTCAAAACTCACGAATCTCCACCGTTCGGTCCACGCCACCGATCCGCGCAGATAGATGTCCGTTCCAGGCTTCTCACTCCACGCATGCACAGCACAGACCCCCGGGCAGGACCCCATCCACAATCCGCCTTGCTCTGGGAGCTTGCAGTGTGCGCCCTCCTACACTAACGCCATCTTAGCCCCTCCTAAACTCTCCATCATTTTTGAATGCCAGCTTTGCTGGATAAAGAATTCATGGCTGGAAGTTTATTTCATTTAGTACGTTGACTATGTCATACCACTGTCTTCTTGCCTCCATGGTTTCAGATGAGAAAGCAGCACTTAATCTTATTAAGCTTCCCTTGTATGTGATGGTTCTCTTTTCTCTTACAGCCTTCAGTATTTTCTCTTTGTCTTGGACATTGGACATTTTGACACATATATGTCTTGGAGTTGGCCTTTTGGTATTTATACTGTTTGGGGTATACTGTGCTTCCTGGACATTTACATCAATCTCCCTCAATAGGTTTGGGAAGTCTTCAGCCATTATTTCCTTCAACACTCCTTCTGTTCCCTTCCCCTTTCTTCTCCCTCTGGAATGCCTATAATGCATATGTTTGTGCATTTTGCATTGGCGGTTAAATCTCTAAATCCCTGCTGGATTTTTTCTATCTTTTTATCTATTTGTTCTACTATCTGTTTGATTTCAGATAAACTGTCTTCCACATCAGTAATTCTCTCTTCTGCCTGTTCAAATCTTCTGTTGTGTAATTCCACAATTGATTTCTTGAATTGTATCCTTCATCACCATCATATCTGTTATCTTTTTATGTATGTTTACAATTTCTTCATTATATTATTCTTAATATCATTAATCTCTTCTGTCACTTCATTAAGTTGGTCCATGATATTTGTTTGGAGAGCTTTGATTAGTTGTTTGATGTTCTCAATCTCATCCTAGTTTTCACTTTGTTTGTTGGTCTTATCCATGTTTTCCTGTTTCTCAGGATGGTTGTAATTTTTTGTTGACCTCTGGTCATCATTTTATCTTGATGGGTTTATTCACTTGATTTGCTTCTCTTTCTGCTTTAGATTTTTATTTAGCGACTGGGTCTGTGAGTGTGTTAAGATTTCTCTTTGACACCTTATTATTCTTGTTCTACCTCCTTGCTTTTTTCTATATTCCCTTTGTGATTGTTAGGCTAATGTGTCAACTCAGTCTGGTAATTGTTTCCAGGTGTTTGTTCCAGGAAGCCCTGGGCTAATTGTAATACAAGAACATTTATGGACTTTGGCCACCAATGAGTTTCCTGCGTGGATGGCTGATTACATCTACATCAATCAGAGAGATTGCATCATCAATGCGTGACACTTTTATCCAATCATTTGAATGCCTTAAAAGGGGGAGTGATTTCAACATTCAGGGAAAATTTCCCAGCTAATCATTGGACAGCCAGCTTCTTCCAGAAACTCATCAAGGACCTTTCATCAGACTTTCATCGGAGCCCCTGATTTTCAGCCTGCCTGCAGAACCTGGACTTGTGCATCACCACGGTTGTGTGATAGACTCTTATAAAATCTTATATTATTGACAGATATCTCCTGTTGATATCAGAGATCCCTGACTAATACACCCTTGAAGCGAAATGATTAGGGCCAGAGAAATCCAAAGAGGTAAAAAAGGAAAAATGATAATAGTAATAATAATAAAAGTTAGAAGAGGGGCTGTATAAGACTTAGTAAAATGAATATTTAACTCATGTAAGCAGTGTAAAGTAATAGGGAAAAAGAAGTGGAGTACCTACAATGGAAAGGGAAGCTAAATATAGAAAAATATATAGAATGATTTAAAAGATCAGAATGCTGAGGAGAGAGAGAAAGAGTAAAGAAAAGGCTGGAAGCAAAAAGTTAATTAAAAAAAAGAAAACAGAATAGACAAGATAGAAATTGAAAGCTGTAAAGTTAAGGACTACTGAAAAAAGGTGGACTGTAAGAACCACAACAGAAAGCAGAAAATAGAAAGACGAAGGAATGAAAAGAGAGTTGGTAGACAAAATCAATATACACAGAAAATGGGAAATCAAGGAAAAAGAAGCACAGCAAAGTAGAAACAACCTATCAGCACCTAATTTTAAAAGGCAGGGGGTTGGGGAAGAGGAAAAAATAGTAAGAAACAAACAAACAGAGAAACAAAATCAAACAAACACAGCAGCAGGCAGTCAAAAAAAGCTAAGGAAGAGGAACATTCCTTCTTGGGCCCTTGTGGAGACTCTCAGTCTGCAGGTGTTCATCAATCAATTACCCTGCAGGCTTCTCTCTGCAGGTTTTGAGGTGGATTTTAGCGAGTAAGCTAAGTTAATTTTTTTTTAAGTAATCCTTTTTTTTTTTTCTTGGAGAAATAGGGGACCCAAAAGAAGTTAGTACAGCAATAATATTTATGTTTTCCCTGTCCTACGTTATCAGCTGAATGTGAGTTATCCTGGTGAACCAGGACTCTTAGAGGAGCTGGGATTCAAACTAGGGACCTCATATATTCCAGGCAGAAATTCCTCCACTAAGCTAACTTACTAATTGTGTCCATTAACTCTTCAGAAAGCTATTTAGCCACCTTCCTCTGAGAAGGTTTTACTCTCCTGTGGCAGCAGGATTCAGCAGGCTGTATGAGCAGATGCCCCCCTCCTCTCTCCTGGTCAGGTTGCTTTTTGAAATTCAAATGGATTCCTGATGACTGAGTTCACCTCACTGAAATGGTTTACAAGCCTCTTCTAAACCATCTCCTCTTCCCAGGGGACACTAAATAGGCTTCTGGAAACTTATTAAGCACTACCCACTGCATGACTCCCTTAGGGGAGTTGAAATTCTGATAGTCCTCAGTGCAGAACTATTAAATTGGCTGACTCCACCCTCTCTCAAGCCAAGCCTCTGTATCCCAGGTTGGTTAGGTAAATCAGGCTTCCTCAGGACATTCACCTCTCCCCTCAGCCTGGTGCCTCTTCAGACTGGTTGGTGTGTGCCACAAAGCTCTAAAGGGGTCCAGACAACCAAGTTCACTGCACTGAAATGATTTAAAAGCCTCTTCTAGACCACCCCTTGCTCCCAGGGGAACCTAAAGAGGCTTGCGGAAACTTATCAAACACTTCCCACTGCCTGACTCCCTTAAAGGAGCTGAAACTCTAACAGACTTCAGAGTAGAACTATAAAATTAGCTGACTCTGCCCTCTCTCAAGCCTAGCCTCTGTATCCCAGGGTGGCTAGGTAAATCAGATTTCTTCAGCAGATTCGTCTCTCCACTCAGCATGGTGCCACTTCAAGCCAGCTAGTGTGCTCCCCAAAGCTCTAAGGGGGTCCAGGCAAACAAACCCAAAGAAAGTAAACATCTTTCCACCCTTTGCCAGAACCTTCCCACTCTCAGAGAATGATCCCTCTCACTGGGTGGCCAAGACGAGTCAGTGCTCACCTTAATCGTTTGCCCTGATGGTTGGGTTTAGCTGTCCATGTCTGTGATTACCAGCTTGGGGTTAAAACTTATGGTTTTATCTTGAGCAATCTAGCTCCCTGTCCAGCTCCTTCAAGATTGATGTCCCAAAGGCTCTCACTCCATGGGCTCCAAGAACAGCTGACTTGGGGAGGATCCTGTCCCCAATCCACTGTCTTTTGTGAGAGAGATGGTGAGTGCCCACTTAAACTGATGCCCTCTTCCCTCTTTTTGTCTTTTAGGTGTTCTTACATTCTCCTCCAACTCTCTCCTGTTTTTTTCCTTTCAACTTTCAGAACTCCATTTAATATTTCTCAAAGGGCAAGTTTCTTATTGACATACTCTCTAATTTCTGTTTATCTGTGAATATTTTGAACTCTCCATCATTTTTGAATGCCAGCTTTGCTGGATAGAGAATTGGTGGCTGGAAGTTTTTTTCTTTTAGTACCTAAACCATATCATACCCTGCCTTCTTGCCTCCATTGTTTCAGATGAGAAATCAGTACTTAATCTTATTGAACTTCCACTGTATGTGATGGTTCTCTTTTTCCTTGCTGCCTTGAGTATTTTCTCTTTGTCTTGAGCACTGGAAAGTTTGACAAGAATATGTTATGGAGTAGGTCTGTTGGTATTTATACTGTTTGGGGTGCACTGTGCTTCCTGGATATGTAAATCCATCTCCCTCAATAGGGTGGGAAGCTTTCAGTCATTATTTTCTCCATCGCTCCATCTTTCCCTTTTCCCTTCTCTTCTCCCTCTGAGATGCCTATAGTGTGTATGTTTGTGCATTTTGTGCTGTTGTTCAAATCCCTAACTTCCTGCTGGATTTTTTCTATCTTTTTATCTTTCTGTTTTACTGTTTGATTTCAGATGTACTGTCTTCCACCTTGCTAATTCTTTTCTTTGCCTGTTAAAACATGCTGTTGTTTGCTTCCAGTGTCTTTTTGATTTCTTGGATTGTAACATTCATCACCATCACATCAGTTATCTTTTAAATGTATGTTTACAATGTCTTCAGTATGTTCACCCTATGTCTTCTTAATATCCTTAATCTCTTCCTTCACTTTATTAATTTGGTCCATGATATTTGTTTGGACAGCTTTGATTAAATGTTCAATGTTTTGCCTCTCTCCTGGTGTTTGGTTTATTCATTGGACAAGGCCATGTCTTCCTGTTTCTTGGTATGGTTTGTAATTTTTGTTGCTGTCTGATCATCTTTATATCTTGATGGGTTTATTCAGTTGATTAGCTTCTCTTTCTACTCTAGGGTTTTATTTAGCTTCTGTTTTTGTGTGTGTGTTTTCTCTGTGACACTTTTTCTTCTTGCTCTATTTCCTTGCTGTTTTTTATGTTCCATTAAAGGAAATGATTAGGGCCAGAGAAAGTGAAAGAGGTAAGAAAAGAAAATTATAATAGTAATAATAATAGTAAAAATTAGAAGAGGAACTATATATGACCTAGGAAAAGGAATAATTAATTCATATAAATAGTGAAGAGGAATCAGAATAAATAAGTGGAGTGCTTGCAATGAAATGGGAAACCAAATAGATAAAAATATTTAGAATTGAATTAAAGGGCCAGAATGATGAGAAGAGAGGGAAATAGAAAAGAAAGAACAAAAAGAAAAAAAAAAGTTAATAAATGAAAGCAAACAGAATAGATGAGATAGAAATAAAAACCAGAAGAATTGAGGACTGAATAAAGACAAGGAGAACATAAGAATAACAACAGAAAGCAGAAGATAGAATGATAAAGCAAGGAAAAGAGATAGCATTGGTAGACAAAATCAGTATACACAGAAAAGGGGAAATCAAGGAAGTGGAAACACAGCAAACCAGAAAGAAGCCAGCAGCACCTAATTAAAGAAGAAAAAAAAAAAGAGTGGAGGGGCTAGAAAGAGGAAAGAAAAACAAGAGAAAAAAAAAACCACATAAGCAAGAAGTCAAATAAAAAAATAAGGAAGGACAACCTTCCCTCTTAGGCCTCTGGGGAACGTCTCAGGCTTCTGATGTTCATCAATCAATTACCCTGCAGCGTTACCTCTGAAGGTTTTGAAGTGGGTTTTCATGAGTAAAGTAAGTTAAATTTTTAAAGAAAGTAACTTTTTTTAAAGGGAAAATAAGAGACTCAATAGAAGATACTACAAAAATAATGTCTATGTTTTCCCTGTCCTAAAATATCATCTCGGTGTTTGATATCCCAGTGGATCACTAATCTAAGAGAAGCCAGGAATCAACTAGGGACCTTGTATATTCAAGGTGGATGCTCCTCCACTAAGCTAAAATTTCTTGTTGGGTCAGTAAGCTCTTCAGAAAGCTATCCAATCACTTTCCCTAGGGCAGGTTGACTCTTTGCAGTTGGATAAATTCCTGCCAATTAAGAGTCTGTTCCTGCCCCCCTTCTATTCTTATTGCTTATTTTATTTGCCCAGGGTAGCAGGATGCATTTGTCTGTTTGAAAGGATTCACCCACACCTCTCCTGGTCAGGTTTAGTTCCCTTTTGAAATTCAAATAGGACCCTGGTGACTGAACTCACAGCAAATAAATGACTCTCAACCCTCTTCCAGACCACCCTCTCCTCCCAGGGAACCCTAAATAGGCCCTTGGAAGCTTATTAAGTGTTTCCTACAGCCCACCTCCCTTAGGCGGTGTGTGGAAATTTTGATATTTTTCAATATGGTACTAGTCAATTGCCTGACTCTGCCCTCTGCAGGCTAAATTTTCTATCCTAGGGTGGTTAGTTAATTAGGTTGCCTCAGTAGATTTGCCTCTCCCCTTTTCCTGGTGTGACCTTGAGCCAGCTAGTATGTTCCTCAAAGCTCAATGGGGTCCAGGAAACCAAACCCACAGAAAGGAAACCCCTCGCCATCCTTTGTCAGAACCCTCCCACTTTTGGAGTCCATTCCCTCCAACTGGGTGGCTGGCAGGAGTCAAGGCTTGGGGCTTGCAGTGATTTTGCCTTGAGTGGGGCTTAATCATCCCACAGTTTCCAACCTCACAGGCAAGAACCTCAGGGTTTTACCTTGAGAAATTTATCTGTTTGTACATCTCTCTCCAGATTGATGCTCTGAATCCTCATGCTCTGTGGGTTCCCCAAACAGCTCATTCAGGCAGGATCTTGACCCTACTCAGCCATATTTTGTGCAAAAGATGGTGAGTGCACAATTAAAATGATGCCATGTTGCCTGGATATCTGAAATAGATTTTAAAAGACACTAGTAATGCACACTCTGAGGAGGAAGTCAGGGGGAAAATTCCATTTACAATAGCGACTAAAAGAATAAAATATTTAGGAATAAACTTAACCAAGGATGTAAAACACTTGAATTCAGAAAACTGCAGTGCATTGTTAAAAGAAATCAAAAAAGACCTAAATAATTGGAAGAACATTCCATGCTTATGGATTGGAAAACTAAACATCATTAAGATGTCAATTCCACCCAAATTGATAGACAGATTCAACACAATCCCCATAAAAATTCCAACAGCATTTTTAAATAAGTGGGAAACACAATTATCAAATTTTATTTGTAATGGTGAGTGTTCCCAAATAGCCAGAACATCTTAGAAAGGAAAAGCTCAAGCAGAACAGTCCATTCAACAAATGGTCCTGGGAGAACTGTATTTTCATAGCCAAAAGATAGAAAGAGGACCCCTATCTCATATCTTAAGCAAAAATTAACTCAAAATGGATGTAAGACCTAAATATAAATGCAAGAACCATAAATTATCTAGAAGAAAATGTAGGAACATATCTTCAAGACCTGGTGATAGGTGGTGGATTTTTGAAGGAGATAAGAGGACGACTGAGATGGACTACTGATTCTTAATGCACGTAGAAATTTTAATTAACTTTACTGTAAAAGTGTGGAAATGTATAGAGTTGATGGTAACACATTATAGTGAGTAACAGCTGGTTTATAAATGGGAATGTGGCTGGAAAGTTTAGTCCAGGGATGTAAATGTCAGTTGAAGGAAAGCTAGATAATAATCTAGTGACTGAATCAGTAAACCAAGATGTAGGTGAGAATTGTGTTTAATGATATGAAAGCAATAGTGTCCTT
Organism: Tolypeutes matacus; assembly: GCA_026826555.1. Classification (NCBI taxonomy): domain Eukaryota; kingdom Metazoa; phylum Chordata; class Mammalia; order Cingulata; family Chlamyphoridae; genus Tolypeutes; species Tolypeutes matacus. Next base: position 1,441,606 of record JAKSZT010054129.1, read on the forward strand.
TATGAGCCTGAGGAGATGTACATCACTATTGCAGGGTGGTGGGAATGTAGAGAAGCATGAGTAAAATACAATTGGAATGACCTATGGACTGTGGTTAACAGCAATAATGTAATATTCATGCATCTATGCCAAAGATGTACTGTGTTGATAATAGGGGAATATAGAAAAAATGTGCCAAATGTATGCTATGGGCCAAAGTTAGTGGTAATAGTATGAAGATATCATCTCATAATCTGTAACAGATATTCCAGCACAGTGTGGTGTGTCCATGGAGGGGTGTGGTATGGAAATTCTGCACATATGCATGATTTGTTCAATATGTTCACAACTTCTGTAATAAAAATATATATTTTTTAAAAAAGGGTGATTTGGGGGAAAAGTACACCAAATGTAAGATAAGATTATAGTGAGTAGTAAGATTTTGATGCTATTCTTTCATAATTTGTAACAAATGTCTCACAACAATGCAAGATGCTGGTGGTGGGTTGATGTGACCCCTGTATGATGCTATGCATATTTGTTTTGTAAGGTCACAAATTTTACTATACACTTATTGCTTTTGTATGCTAATGTAAAAATGATATTTTTAAAAGTAATAATAGGGTGTGTTGGGGGAATAATACACCAAATGTAAGATACTGTGGTTCATAGTAATATTTCGAGATGCTCTTAATCATCTGTTAAAAATGTTTCACAACACTGCAAGATACTGGTGTTAAGGTGAGGCATGAGAGCACTGTATGACGTTATGCGGTTTGTGTTCTAAGTTCACAACTCTTACTATATACTTATTGTTTATGTAAGTTTATGTATGAGTGATATACTTCAATAAATTTTTAAATGAAAAATAATGATATGAGTTAAATTAATGAATCATCACATTATATTTGTTTGCTACCTCTCTCATGTAGTTTTAGAAATCAGAGAAGTGAAAAAAAAAAGTCCTTAGCAGTAAGACTCAACTCTCTACCTGGATTCTCCCCTGGCCTCCTGCAGCTCTCAAATGCAGCTCAGTACTATTGAGAAATAGATACAAAGAATTTCATTCTTCATTTTCCCTTCTTTTCCATACTAGCACCCTGCTACTCCTCTTTAATCCAATCCTACTATTATGTAATTCTGACATGGAGTGAGAATTTTATTGACAGTACAGGGAGTTTATATCAAAGGACAATATTTTACACTGTGTATAAATTCTATCTAATATGAATAAAATACAACTTCACTAGCAATAAAAATTTAGATAAAAACTTATTTCAGATGACATTTTATTTATTTATTTTATTGGTACAGTAAAATCAAAGGATTTTGTTTTAATCACATAGTTGTGAATTCATCACTTTAATCATTATTAAAGCATTTCCATTATTTGAATAATAATAACAATAAACAAAAGCAGACAAACAAACAAGAAAATTCTGCACATGTTGATTTCTCTATGTTTCATCTTCTGTACATCGCTACTATTTCTGGCTAATCTTGCACAATTATTTATTTGTTTATTAACAGTTTTATTTAGATATATTCATATGCCATATGATCTATCCAAAGTGTATACTAACAATGTTGTATATTATTCATCTCAAAAATTTTAGAACAATTTCATTACTCCAGAAAGAAAGACTCCACACCCTTTAGCATTCCATCCCCAGTCCAAAATAACCTCTAATCTAATTTCATCTTTATAAATTAATGTATATTTATATTTTATATAAATGGAACCATACAATATGCCCTCTTCTGGTCTCCTTCACTTAGTATAATGTGTTTTTTTGTGTGTGTCTGATATTAACATTTTGTAGTATTAAACTATATTTGTTCAGCTACAAAGAAAGATGGTCTTATGATTGCTATTTTAACCATAATCATATTTCAAATAATATATTTATATTTCACATAAAAGGGCATTCATATAGTATTTGTCCTTTTGTGTCTGGCTTTCTTCACTCAACATAATGTCCTCCAGATTCATTCACATTGTCTTATGTTTCATGACATCAATTCTTCTTATCACTGCATAATATTCCATTGTGTGTATACTCCAAAATTTGTTTAGCCATTCATCAGTTGATGGACACCTTGGTTGCTTTCAACATTTGACTATCGTGAATATCACTGCTATGAACATCGGTGTACAGATGTCTATTCATTTCATTGCTCTCACTTTCATTCATCTCAAGGTATTTCCTGAATTCTCTTGCAATTCCAATGATTTTTTAAGGATGTATTGTTTAATCTCCATACATTTATGAATTTTCCCTCTTTCCATCCATTATTGATTTCCATCTTTATTCTGTTATGATCAGAGAAAGTGTTTTGTATAACTTCAATCTTTTTAGATTTATTGAGACTTGTCCTGTGACACAACATATGGTCTTTCTTGAAGAAGGATCCATGAGCACTTGATCCTGCTGTTTTGGGGCGCAGGCTCTATAGATGTCTCCTAGATATAGGTCATTTTCTCATATTACTCAAGCTCTCTGTTTCTTTATTTATCCTCTGTCCAAATGTTCTATCCAATACTGAGAGTGGTGTATTGAAGTCTCAAATTATTATTGTAGAGACATTTATTTCTCCCTTCAGCTTTGCCTTTGTGTGCCTCATGTATCTTGGAGCACTGAGGATAGGTGCATAAATATTTACTATAGTTATTTGTTCTTGCTGAATTGCCACTTTCATTAATATGTAATGACATCTTTATCCCTTATAACAGTTTTGCATTTAAAATCTATTTTGTGCAATATTAGTATCACTACTCCAGCTCATTTTTGGTTACTATCTGCATGGAATATCATTTTCCACTTTTAACTTTTAATCTGGTTGTGTCCTTATATCTAATGTGAGTCTCATCTAGACAACATAAAGATGGGTTATTTTTTAAAAATCTGTTCTATCAGTCTGTGTCTTTCGATTGGGGAGTTCAAGCCATTAACATTCAATGTTATGACTGAAAAGACGTTTCTTTATCTATTTTTGGCCTTTGGCTTTCTGATGTCATATCATACTATTGTCTATCATTTTACCCTTAGTTTACCCTTTCTAATAGTCTTCATTTCCACATGTTTCTCCAAAAACACTTGCTTTTTCCTTTCAGGTTGCAGCACTCACTTTAGTATCTCTTGTAATTCTGGTCTTTTGGTAAAATATTCTATCAGTTTTTGTTTGCCTGTGAAGGCTTTGAACTTTCTTTCAGTTCTGAAGGACAGCTTTCCTTGATACAGAATTCTTAGCTGGTAGTTTTTCACTTTCAGTACCTTAAATACATCATTCCATTTTCCTTTCTCTTCCATGGTTTCTTATGAAAGTTTGGCACTTATTATTATTGAGTTTCCCTTTTAGGTGATGCTTTGCGTTTCTCTTGCTGCTTTTAGTATCTTCTTTTTATCTCTTATATTTGTCATTCTGAATAGTAAGTGTCTCAGGGTAGATCTATTCAGATTTATTCTTTTTGGGGTGTGTTGTCCTTCTTGGATATTGATATTTATGTCTTTCAAAGGGTAGGGAAGTTTTCAATCATTATTTCCTCAAATACTTTTTCTGCCCCTTTGCATTATCTTCTTTTATGACACTGAAAATGTGAATGTTTGTGCATTCTGCATTTTCATTTCCCTGAGACCCTTTTCCATTTTCTCCATTCTCTTCTCTTTCTGTTCTCCAGTATTTTCTGATTCAGGTGTTTTTTCTTCAAAGTCACTAATTCTCTTTGAGTAATTGAAATCTTCTTTTATGTGCCTCTAATGTATTTTCTTTCTTTTACTGGGAAGTCCTGGGGATCAAATCCAGGTCCTTCCATATGGGTGAAAAACACCCAAATATTTGAGCCACATCCACTCCCCTCTAATGTATTTTTAATCTGATACATTTTGCATTTCATCCCCATAAGTTCTGTTACTTTTCTTTGTAGACTTTCAAATTATTTTTATCCTCACCCAGGGCCTTTAAATCTTTTATTTCTATAGGTATATTTTCTTTCAATTCTTTAAATTGATATAGGAGAGTTATGTGATTATCATTGATTAATTGTCTTAAATCCTGTATTGAAGCTTACACAGTCTTTTATTATACCAAGAGAATGGCTTTATTGTCTATTATAGAATATCTTGTAGCTGGTTCACTACTTGGAATATAAACCAATAGTTGACACTTCTCCAGCAAAGGGGAACAAGTTTCATGCTTTGTACTTTCATGTAATATTTCACATTATTTAAATTATCTATATCACACTGTATATAAGAATTATGAATAAAACCTACTTTTAAAATAGAAAAATAGAGTTCAGTAATATCTGAAGATATTATTAATAAGTATAATTCATGAACTATCACTAGGATACACTTTTCCATCTTGCTTTCAATAACAGTAAAATATCCTTCCAGATTCTTAACAGATATATTGATTTACATTTAAATGGGCAATACATTAATTTTCCGGGAGATCTCTTAGCAATAAAACTGAAGAGAATAATCTATCTCTCAAAAATAGGCAATAAAATGACAGATTCAGGCCATTATATATCTTGCCATAACCTACAGAATTGGGTGGGAGAGAGTGTAAACTACAACAAAAACTTTAATCCATGCTTAGTGGCATTACTCCAAAATGTGGTAATCAATTGCAATGAGTGTACCTCACTAATGAAGGATGTTGTTAATATGGGAAAATGTGGGAGGTGTGGGGAGTGGGACATATGGGAATCCCTTATAATTTTTATGTGATAATCATGTAATCTAAGTATCTTTTAAAAAAATAAATATATTAAAAAATAAGCAGCAGTGCATTTCCAAACTCAGTTTTATCCACTCATTTTGACATGTTGCTTAGTATGATAGTCAACAGACATATAATTTATGTTCTGTTTGTCCATATTTATTGAATTTAGAAACTACAACACTGTGGTAGCCAAAAGGAAAGAATTGAGTGTGGATGAATGGATTGACCATGAAATGTTATAATATTTTAATTTCTATAATATCTAAAGCATTGTTGACCTAGAGAAGTAGAGATTCAGTGAAATGTTAGGGACTTTTTTCATATTGTAGTGCTAATAAAAAGTTGTCTTTTCTACTTCAGAAATTATCCATGCATTATCATTTCCTCTATTGGACACATAAAATTTGGTTTCTATTTTTGCTAGAGGTCTGCTAACAGTTTGACTAATCACACTATTAAATGAATCAAGTCAATGCATTTTTGCTTAGTTTGGATATTAAGTAACACATATGACAGCCCTTTAAAGAATTTAAAAAATTCTCGAAGATGACCTGAAAGTTCAGGAAAGAGATCAAAGAAAGGAAATTTAAAGTCTACAAGAAGCTTTTGCAAAAATATTTAGTTGTCAACAAGTAATGTAGTCTAAGTGTTGATTATTTAAGTTCATACTTATGGTCTAAAGGAAGATCTCTTTTTTTCTCCTTTCACTTTTTGTGATATGTAAACAAGACAGGAATCTCTTTAATCTTAAGAACATTTTATTTCCACATATATCGATATCTTGAGAAAATTGTTGCTTGTCTGCTCAGCATTATTCTGGAGGAATCACAGTTCCTGAATTTTTCACAGGACAGATAAAAATTGAGCCATGAGTACATTTTTATATTTGTGTTTTGGTAGGGCAAAGATGAACACAGTGGTTGAGAAGCAGAAATTTTGGTGAATGTAAATATATGGAATCCATCACTCATATTATAAAAGGAAACATTTCCCCTGTTCATATCAAGAAGAATCCCCACTAGGTGGGATTCAGGTTTCACCCAGAAGTGAAATACTCAGACCTACTCATGGCAGAGAAGTTGCTTTCATTTTTTAAACACACAATCCAAAATCCAAGTTCTGCTGACAGCTGAAATTTCCCTTTTCAATTAATAGATTCTTTGCAAATACTCAGAGTTCATTCTTTGCTTGCTCCCACATCGACCTCCCAGTAATGGTGGCCAGAGGTAAACTGAGAGGAGCCTTGGACATATAATGCATGGCTGATTCTCTCAGCATGCTTTTGCTGTTTCTCTTTGATATACCCACTTTGAATATTCCTCAGGTCATCAGAAATGATGAGGACTTCATTGACTGTGTCAACATCCATGGCCATATCCACTGGAAAGAGAATATAAATTATGTATCAAATGAATGTGTTACCTGTCATGGCCTTTACTTCTATGAGAAGGACTCAATATCTATCTTTTTAATCTTCAGTTGTTTTAATTCTGCTCTTTCTTCATTTTATAGACCTTTTTCCAGTGAAATCTTTCCTGACTCCCTAATTAGGTCAAATAATCCAAACTTGATTTGTAGCAGAAACTGCATCTTATTGATAATATTCAGTTTTATTTTTCCTTTAAATAATGTTACTTTTTAATTAAAGGATGTCTCTTTCATTAACAGATTAACTACATGTTCCTTCAATTTTCTTAATTAACTATCCATTTCAGTACAAATCCCACCACTAGGAGGATAATTGGTAATTCTTAAATGCATGCATAAAGAAGATATATGATATATGTGATAGTAAATTTTTTGAAATATATCACTTTGGTTTTTTTGAAACTATGCCTAATTTTTCTCCCCAATTAACCATTTAACCACACGTCTGCATGACAGATTTGTTTACCTTGTATTTAAGCAAAATAACAAGATTTTCCCAGGTCTCCTGAGGGTGAAGAGAATGACCTTGAAGGAAATTAAGAATATAGATGAAGCTGTGCTTAGACAGGCATGGGAATGAAGAAATTTGGCTCTGGCAGACATTTAGACCCACAATGATAAAAGATAGAACACAGAGTAGGTGGAAAGACATGGGCTAGGTAGGGCTTTATGGGCCTGTAATCCCTCCACATAATGGGTTTCTTGAAGAAAGTCAATCTGTGTAGGTGACCAACTCTGCCTGGTGGCTCCCTGCTATCTAAGGAATAATGCAGACATCAGTCATTAGAACAGATCACAATGTGATTCTCTTCAGCTTTTAAGAGGAGCACACAAATGCAATGTCAAATTTTGGGTAATTCCCACCTTTATGGAAACCAATGCCAATTTTTTTTTATTGTGGGTAAAAATCAAAATTTTCACAATACACACCAACATTTGCAAAATGATATATAAATATATATGCATATATGTGCATTTGCTTACAAAAATGTTATTTATGTATATATATAAATATATTTTAAGAGGTGCTTAGATACCCAAAATAATACACGGAACCCAATGGGATTCCCCATGTTGCCCACCTCCCACACCTCCCACCACATCCCACACAAACATCTGCCACAAGTGTGGCCCACCACCCTCAATGGACTTACACATCCTGGGGCCTTGCCACCAACCATAGACCACAGTTCACATCGTAGACAACACTCTCTCCCACACAGATCCGAGTGGTGTCTGCTGACTTAAAATGGCGTACATCCATTGCCACAAAGGTACTCAGGACAACCTCCAAATCTGAAAGAAGCCCCTGTATTATCCTGAGTTTTTAGTGAGTAAAGGAGCAGAGAGTAAAGGTTCCTTACCTTGGAATTCAGCAGCCTTGGGTTTATCTGGAGAATCCCTGTCAGTTGGGCCTCTAGATCCTTGACCGTAGAAAACCAGCCTCCCAAGCTGGTTTGGACCTGATTTCATTCTCTTGAGAGATCTCAGAGCATTCAGGGCACAACACAACACTCATGTGGGATTTTTTTGTGTAACAAATCAATGCATTGGTACAGCACATGCATTCACATTGTAAGACTTTGGGTTTCTCAAGATAAAACAGGCAGATAGGACATCTGCTCACTTTTAGAGATTCTTCAGCCTTGTTCACAGTCTGGAGGAAAATATCATAAGGTAAAACAAATGCTGTTGTTTCCTGAAACTCTTTCACCATTTACAAAGAGTTAAGACAACCTAATTAGATGTCATTCATAGTGCTAACCAATGAGCACACAAATAAAAAGGGCACATGATCTAACACTAGAGACATTAAAAATGTGAATTGAAATGACAGTTTGGAATCATCATTTGGCTTTGAGCTGAAGAGGAAGAAGTTTTCACACTAATAAGGGCCTCCAGCTGCCCCTGAACATCCAGGCTAAGAGCAGCATGAAATGTTTAAAGAGTCAAGGGAGGCTTACAATATGCAATTCTGTCTGACAGTAATAAAATGCAAATCACAAGTATAATTTAAAATTTTGTAGTAGCTACATTAAAAAGTCTTTAAAAGGTGAAATTAATTTTAATAATTTTTAACTGAAAATTTTCCTATTATTATCATTTCAACTTGTGGCACTAGCAACATTTCAAGTAATCTATTGCCACACTGTCTTGTGGCTACCACTTTGGAAAGAATAGACATAGAACAATTCCATTACACAGATTTCTACTGGATGCCCTTCTTCTGGAGCAGGAGTTGGCAAACTGTGCCAATGTGCCAAATCCAGTCTGGTGCTTTTTTTAATGAATGCAGTTTTTATTGGAACACAGCAGCACCCTAACAAAATATTATATTAATTAGACCATACCTATGATGTTTATTAAGCAAAAAGTTTTGGGAATTATGTAACATCCATTAGACCCTTTCTCTGGCCAAAGGTAAAAATTCCTTCTCATATTTAGTTAAAGGAAATTAATAAAGCCTCTTCAGAAGTACTCCCTAAAAGGATTCTCTAAATTTAATGCAGTAATTTGAAATTTAGTCTAATCATTTAAATTTAATCACTTAGTTTAAGTGACTGAATTTAATTTTTAAAGTTAATATGATCTCTTTTTTTTTCTGACAAAATATTTCAACTCATAAATTTATTAGACATGTTCAATATATTAAGGGTAATTTTCAAACAGTCCATTGTGTTGTTTTTTTTTTTTAGCTTTGTAGTTTGCTTTATTTATTTTTAATTAATTAATTCTTTATTGTGGGTAAAAATCAAAATTTTCACAATACATTCCACTATTTATAAAATGATATATAAATATATATGCATATATGTGCATTTGCTTACAAAAATGTTATTTATGTATTTCTAAACATATTTTAATTATATATTTATTTTAAGCGATGTTTAGATTACCCAAAACATTACACAGAACCCACTGGGATTCCCATGTTGTCCACCTCCCACATCTCCCACCACATCCCACATAAACATCTCCCACAAGCGTGGCCCACCACCCTCTTGCATGTTTTCTCCTCATATTTCCTTTTCCCAAAACCATCTCTGATTACTTAGGGTACATATGAAATAAAACTTATACCATAACAAACTACGTGAAAATTGTTTTTAAAATCATATATAAAAGCACAGGAAATTTCTCTGATTTCTGTCAAGTCATGGTGAAAAAGAAGTGTTAGGACTGCATGCAAATTATTTGTGATGCTTATCTCAGATATAAAGGTTATAATTCATGTGATGAAGAAAAAGGGCTCTGAAAAGAGAGTCATGGATAACACAAACTGATAATACAATATCCTTGAGTGATGTTCAATGGATTATGAATGAGAACCTAAACTCCATGAGAAAAAAGACCCCTTTATTATTTTTTCTTTTAATTTTTATATCAATTATACATGTGCATTTACAAAAAAAAAATCCAAACTTGAGATAAATAAATAAAAAAGTATGAAACACATAAAATGTCATCAAGCAGAAAGTAAAGGAACTCACATTTTTCTGTGGGACAATTTCTAGTTTTTGGTTTTTTTTAAATAAAGTTATTAAATAAATGTCTGAAATAATAAAGAAAAATATATTTGAGGACATGATTTGTCAAGTGAGTGAGCTCTTAGGGAGTACTTCTGAGGAGGCTTTTTAAATTTTCTTGATCTAAATATGAGAAAACCTTTTACTTATTGACCAGCAAAAGGGTCTATAACTATATATTTTGTTAATTGTGCATGGGATATAATTCCCAATTTTTCCCCAGTAGACTTAATAGGCATGGCCTAACTAATATAATTTATCAGGGTGGGAAATTCCATTCTTTGACAGAATTAAATAAAAATAATATTGGATTAAGGAGGCATTGCAGGGTGTGAACAAGGATCGAGGAGAGAAATTCTCCAATAAAAGACCAGGCATATGTGCATTTCACATCTGAACTGGGATACCTGTGTAGCCTTCTGGGATCAGAGTAGAATCCACAAAGAGGAAAGGTAAGTAAAAAATCAAATAATCTTTTAAATTTCTTGGAGTTTTAATAGGACAGCTGTGAGACAGAACATGAGGGAAATTTGTCATCCATTAATTAAGGCATTACTTGTTGACTATCAAATATATGCCTAGCAATATATACACAAGTTTTGCCCAAGCTGGCTCTTCCCCTTTAAGAGGAGTGGACATAGATTTAGTTTTCAATACCCATGCTGAAGTGATGAAATCATTATTTTCCTAAATCAATGTATTATCCCAGGACATTCTATAATAAAGGTCAGTAAACTTTTCCTGTAAAGGGCCAAATAGAAATTGTTTTTGCCTTTGTAGATGTTAGCTTCAGAGGGAAGCCAAGGAAGGGAGGCATCTTAGAAATCAGACACGGGGCCAAGGTCAGTTTAAGCAAAGCCTTTAATGAAAGAGAAAGCTTAGCAGTCAGGCTGAGTCTGAACAGACTGCACCCCACAGGGAGGTGGAGAAGGACATTTTCATAACTCATTCTTGGGCTAGACTACAAATGGCCAGGTTGTGATGATTTATCCTAGCCTTGTAGTTTCAGGGTCAGGTTGTGATAACTCATATCAGCTTTGTAGTTCCACCTGCGTCATAGGTGTTACCATCCCTCTGACATGGTTTATTGCTTTCATATTGACAGGGATGTTCAGGGAGAGAGTAGAGGCAGGAGCTCTGGGTTCATATCACAGGAATGTTCAGCTGTAGGAAGAGGGAGAGAGGGGGTGTAGAGGGGAGGCAAGGTGGGAGTTCTGGGCTTAACAGTGGGTCATAAAACTGCAGTTTTTATAGCTGGAAACAGGCAAAGATAGTACAAAAATGAATGGTGTGACAATCAGCAAGATGGCAGCAGAGTAAGGAGCTCCAAGAGTCAACTCCTGCTACAGGGCAGTTAGTAACTACCAGAGCTATTTAAAGCAGGTGTTTAGGGGCTCCAGTAGAGCAGAAGAGTATCCTACAACATCCTTGAAAGAATAGGAGGAGACTGCCCATCTGCAAAGAAGATTCATAAGTAGAGCACTCCATGCCCTCAAAGCTGGTGCCCATCCTCCACTGGTGGCACAAGCCACCTCAGGAGCTATTCCGAAGCTGTAATTGGAAGCTCCAATTCCCCAAAGCAGGGGAGGAAGAGATGGTTGGGCACCAACTTCAGCTACTAATTAGTAAATTCTGCAGGCTGAAATATAACCCTAAGAATAGCTAAAGTTTGAAACTGTCCAAGTTAGAAAGAGGCCAGTAACTGCCATTTTAATTCTACCCCTGGCATGAGGTGAAGCAGGACAGACTGAAAGTCACAGTGCTGGTATGGACTGGCTTCTTTTGATCCAGATCAGATTGCAGGTCTATCATAAGCCCCAGCCCCACCTCCAGCAGAGAGGAAGCTGGGGGACTGGCAACAGCCTCTCCAGGTAACTGCAGGTACATTCAACTGGCACAGAGTGAAGAGTTGGAAGTCTACAAGGGCAACTGCAGTCATTTTGGACTCACACAACATAGATTTCTGCCCATACATGCAGCTCCATCCTGCCTCAGGCAGGGGAGAAAGGGGCTTGAAGTTTCATCATGTTCTCTGGGCAACTACAGTCTAGTTCTGTATGGGTTGGATTATTACTCATTTCTGTGGCTCTGTCCCTACCCCTGGCAAAGGAAAAAGCTGGGAGAGGCTTCATTGATCCTGGGGGCAATGAGAGCAGCTTGAGCCTCCAAAGGTTACAGCACCAATTATAACTTTGGCTCCTACTACACAACCAGCAAGGGAGAAAGGGCAAGAAAGCCCTAAACAAAAGAGAGAAACTGCACCCAGAATACATCTACTAAGCCAGATGCCAAGACACCAACAAATATTGCAATCAACACCAAGAAACAGGAAGCTATAGACCAGTTAAAGGAAGGTAAGCCTCCAGATGACATAAAAGTGTTGAAACAGCTAATCATAGAGGTCCCAACAAAACTTCTTAATAAATTCAATGAGATGGCTGAAGAGATTAAGAATTTGAAAGCATACATGGAAAAGTAGCAGATCTTATGGGAATGAAAGATGCAATAAATGAAATAAAAAATTCACTGGAATCATATAATAGCAGATTTGAGGAAGTAGAAGAAAGGATTGGTGAGCTTGAAGAAATGGCCTCTGAAAGTGAACATTCAAAAGAACAGATGAAGAAAATAATGGAAAAAATTGAACAAGGTTTCAAGGTAATAAATGACAGTAAGACATATGCAAGCATATGTGTCATGTGTGTCCCAGAAGGAGAAGAGAAGGGGCAGAAGGAATATTTGAAGAAATAATGGTAGAAATTTCCCAATGCTATTGTAGGACATAGATATCCATGTCCAAGAAGCACAACATACTCCCATCCAAATAAATCCAGATAGATAATCTCCAAGACACTAATCAGAATGTCAAATGCCAAATGCCAAAGACAAAAGGAGAATTCTGAGAATAGCAAGAGAAAAACAATGCATAAAATATAAGGGATATCCAATAAGATAACGTGCTGATTTCTCATCAGAAATCATGGAGTCAAGAAGACACTGGTATGATATATTTAAGATATCTAGCCAAGAGTCTTATATTTGGCAAGACTGTCTTTCAAAAATGAGGGTGAGTTTAGAATATTCACAGATAAACAGAAATGGAGATAATTTGAAACTAAGAGACTGGTCTTGCAGGAAAGACTAAAGGGTATGCTACTATCTGAAAAGGAAAGAAAGGAGAGAGAGAACCTGGGAAAAGAGTCTAGAAATGAAGATTATATCAGTAAAAGTAACTAAAAGGGTCAAAAGAGTGGTGAAAATAAAATATGACAGATAAAACCCAAATACTTAGGAATAAACTTACCCAAGGATGTAAAGAACTTGCATTCAGAAAAACTACATCTCATTGTTATTTTAAAATTTAAAAAATGGCCTAAATAACTGGAAGAGCATTCCATGTTCACAGATTGGAAGACTAAATGTCATTAAGATGTGAATTCTAGTCAAATTGATATACAGACTCAATGCAATCCTGATAAAAAGTCCACCAGCAATTTTTAAATAAATGGAAAACACAATTGTCAAATTTAGATGGAAGGCTAAGGGGTCCTGAATAGCCAGAAGCATCTTAAAAAGGAAAAGTGAAGTTGGAGGACTCTCACTTCTAGACTTTAAATCATATTTCCTAACTACAGTGGTAAAAATGGCATGGTACTGTCATGAAGACAGACACACAGACCAGTGGAACCAAATTGATGTTTCAGAAACAAACCTTCACATCTATGGTCGTGTTTTTCGACAACCTGTCAAAACAACCCAGATCAGGCAGAATTGTCCATTCAACAAATGGTGCTGAAAGAACTAGATATCCATAGCTAGAAGAAACAGAGAGGACCCCTATCTCACACCTTATACAAAAATTAACTCAAAATTCATAAAAAAAACTAAATATAAAAGCAAAACCATGAAGCTGCTAGAACAAAATATAGGAAAATATCTTCAGACTTGGTGGTAGGTGGTGGATTCTTAAAAGAAATAAAAGGACTGAGATGGACTACTGGTGTTTATATATGTAGAAGTTTTAATTAACTTTACTGCAAAAGTGTGGAAATTTATATAGTTGATGATAACACATTATATTGAGTAGCAGCTGGTTTGTAAATTGGCATGTTGCTGGAAATGGTAGTCTAGGGATGTAAATGCCAATTGAAAGGAAGCTAGAGAATAATCTAGAGACTGAATAACACAGTGAGCCCAGAGGTGGATGAGAATTGTGTTTGATGGTAGAGACGCTAGAGTGTCCTTTGTAAGCTAGAGGAGATGGACATCACTATTGTATGGTGGTGGGAATGTGTGGAAGCATGGGAAAAATACAACTGGAGTGACATGTGGACTATGGTTCACAGTAATAATGTAATATTTGTGCATCTATGCCAAAGATGTACTGTGTTGATAATGGGCGAGTATGGAAATAGTGTGTCAAATGTATGTTATGGACCTAGTAATAATCTGATGGTATTATATCATAATCTGTAATAAATGTTCCCACACCGTGCGATGTATTGTTGAAGTGTGTTGTATTGGAATTCTGCACATGTGCATGATTTTATAAGTTTATAACTTCTGTCATAAAAATAAATTAAAAAAATAATAATAGGGTGACTTGGGGGGGACATACCAAATGTTATATAGGACTATAATTAGTAGATTTTGATGATATTCTTTCATAATTTGTAACAAATATCTCACAACAATGCAAGGTGTTGGTGGTGGGTTGATGTATAGGATCCCTGTATGATTATGCATGTTTTCTTTGTAAGTTCACAACTTTTACTATACACTTATTATTTTTTAAATATATTTTTATTTACTTTTAAAAGATACTTAGATTACATAAAATGCTACATAAAAAAATAAGGGATTCCCATAAGCCCTACTCCCCACACCTCCCACTTTTCCCCACATTAACAATTTCTGTCATAGTGTGGTACATTCGTTGCAATTGATGAACACATTTTGGAGCATTGCCATTAGGCATGGATTATAATTTAAATTGTGGTTTACACTCTCTCTCACTCAATTCTGTAGGTTATGGCAGGATATATAATGGCCTATATCTGTCAATGCAATATTATTCAGGTCAATTCCACATCCTGAAAAATACCATGTTATACCTCTTTCTCCCTCTCTCTGACTTCACCACCTCCAGTGGCCACTGTCTCCACATCAATGATATAATTTCTTCCACTGGTAGAATCACAATAATTCTATAGTAGAATAACAATAAGTCCACTCTAGTCCATATTTCATTCCTCAATCTTGAGGATTCTGGGATAGTGATGCCCACTCCACCTCTAATTGAGAGGGGGCTTCGATCCCATAATGCTGATGGATCAGACTCTCTTGCTTGGAGTTGTGGACTCCCTTGGTTCTTTGGTATGGTGTTTGTCCATCCTCACCTCCTTGTTAATTGTCCTGGATGAGTCCAATGAACAGGAGAGTAGGTGTTGCAAATCTGCTGAGGCTCAGGGCCCAACTGGCACATGGACAGCATAGAGATTCAAGTCTCTTGTGTGTACACCTACCAACTCCAGCACCAACTATAGGTTCAAATAAAAGGGAAAGAAGAGCATGTGTAGAGAAATCACTTCTGAGTCCAGCTCTTTCACACTTGGGTGCACAAACTCCAAAGCAGGGTCCACTGGCAAGGCACCAAACCCTGGAGCTACCTGCCATGACTGTAGGACTTGGGTGACTCCAGAGCCCTCAGGAGCCCCACTATTTGAGGTACTATCTACTTTGGCTGCCTATGAGATCCTGATGAGACATCCTTAAGCATTGCCTCTCTGATGACTTCCAGACTCATTTTGAAGTCTCTTTATGTATGTTTATATATGAGTGATATACTTCAAAAAATTAAAAAAAGGCTAAAAAAAAAAAAAAAAAGAATGGATGTGGCTGCATGCCAATAAAACTGCATTCATAAAAAAAGGCAACAGGCTAGATTGACCGTTTAACCACAGTTTACCAACTCCAGCTCAGACAAAGTCACTGATATAACAGATAGTATGCTAATGGGAGATTTAATATATATACAATTAAAAAATAAAATAGGACCTTGACTGGCTGACTGATTTTTCAGGGAACACTATTTTATTCACCAAAATTTTAAAGCTGTAAATATGTGGGTCTAAGTTTGCCTTAATGAGAAACTATTACTTGAGATGTGCTTTTGCTTTAGATTTGAAATGATAAGAGTATCCAGCAAAACCCAGCAAAAGGTTATTATAGGTATGAAAGACAACTTAATCTTCCATATTTGCCCCTCCCCACATTTCCTAGTTTTTCATTTTCATGTCCTAAACCTTCATCATTTATAAGTTATCTAAATCGCTGAGAACTTATTTTGAAGATATCAAAAATGATTTGTTTAAAAAGAGAATTGTATGTCATTTTTATAACATGCAGGATAAACAGTAAGAATATAAAAAATAATTGCTTCTTTGGACTCTGAATTCACTGGCTTAAACAAGAACATGATTGGCTGTCAGATTGTGGGAGAATAATCTGGGATTTTTATTTACCAAAACATCAAAAAGTGGATCTTTGCAATCATGGACAACAAACCCTTTTGAAGAAGTGAAATTGCTCCTGTGAATAGATTTAATTAATTTTCATGATCTAAACAGGGGGAGGTTTTGAACATTGGAGGGACAATTGAGTTTGTTGTTAGAATTAGATGAGATAAAATTGCCTAGACAGAATATTTTTCGATCAATGCTTCCATAATTTATGGACCGACACTTTTTCTGTTATTTTATTTATTGAATTTGAAAAAAAAGTTTGTATTTTAAAAATAAGGGGAGGTTTTACTTTGTGAGAAAAATGTTTTAAACTGGTTCCATCCATTTCATAAGAATTAATAATGGTGTCAAATAGTTTAAAAAGTTACTGTCCTAATTCCAAATGTTATTATCATCAGAAATAGAATATAGACGTCATATACAATGATATTATGACAATATTATGTCCATATTAAGAAAAAACATTCTCAGGATGATTGATCTTCTTTGTCCTAACTTATCTATGTCACTAGTAAAAGACCCATTTCTGCCAAATTAAATCAAAATGGGATTGAATTAAAGATGAAAGCTGATGTGAATGAGGTGAGAAAAGGGACCCTTTCATAAAAGCCCCTGATACGTGGCTCTCTCTCCAAAACTGAGCTGCCCGTGGAAACAGCTGAAAGTCAGAGGAGAACCTAGAGTAGAAGAGGTGAGAACAATCTTAAGTAATCTCATTTTAGTTATCAGATTTCTACAAAGAGGAGATATGATAAAGTAGGTCCAAAGGCTTGAGTAATTTATCAATTCAGCAAATATTGTCTGAGGATAACTCAATGCCACACATTGCATGTGCACTTAGGGACTCTTAAGTTCTAGGAGCAGCAGGCAATACCAGGATTATCAATATCCAGGCTGAAGAAATGATATGATCTTTTTTTATTATTAATCAAATCATGACTTGGCCAATAATTCTATTGGATGGTGAACTGAGGTTCTCCATTGACTTATTCAACCTCTCTACTACTGCCATGTGATTTTGCCAGTCAGGCTGCACCAGCTGGAAAAGCTGGAAAGATTCTGAGCATATACCAGTGCTGTCTAAAAGAAATATATGATCCACATCTGTAATTATAAATTTTCTGGTAAATACTTTAAAGAAAGAAAAAATAAATATTAAATTAAATTTAATAAGCAAAATATTATCTCAAGGTGTAATTGACCACTGGAGGTGCTGAAGTCAGGGAGAGGGAAAAGCAGGTGTAATATGGGGGCATTTTTGGGGACTTAGGAATTGTCCTGAGTGACATTGCAATGACAGGTACAGGCCATTATATATCTTGTCATAACTTACAAAATTGTGTGAGAGAGTGTAAACTACAATGTAAACTATAATTCACACTTAATGGCAATGCTAAAAAATGTGTTCATCAATTGTAACAAATGTACCACACTAATGAAAGATGTTGTTAATGTGGGAAAATGTGGGAGGACTAGGGAGTGGAGCATATGGGAATTCCTTATATTTTTTATGTAACATTTATGTAATCTAAGTATCTTTTAAAAAAATAAAAAAATACGTATTAATTAAAAAGTTGAAATTTCAGAGTCTTTAAGGAGATAATTTGCATTATCCTTTTCTCATTATATCTTTGAAAGCAGTGTGTATTTTAAACTCATAGCACATCTCAATTCAGATATGTCCCATTTCATGTGCTCAAAAGCTCCGTGTTTTTGGTGGATACCTTCTTGGACAACCCAGGTCTAAACATTTCACCACAACATTATAATGCTAAATGAAATATGCCATTCATTTGAACTGGCATTTCAAATATCAAATGTTCAGGACTATGAATCTTCATATTTGCATTTCATCTCTATTTCCTAGTACTAGGGATTGCAAACAGAGGGGATACAATTTCTCTAGGCATGTAAGATGAAAAATGCCTAAGGTATATGATATTCTAATTCATGAAAAGTACATAATCATTTTCTCCCAGATACAGGACATGGCTGAAAACTTTAAAGAAGCAAGTATATGTCCTAGCTACATGGATTGTCTTGAAAAACCCATGTAACTTCTATTGTGTGATCACTCAGAAGAATGACATCAGTCCCAAGGGGCAGCTGTATAATCTGGTTTCCTATATCAAAGAACTGGAGCCACACATGAGAGATAGTTTACGGATGAACTCAAGTGTGATGAACTTCCAAGGTAAGGAATTTGTACAACCTGTACATAGGGCAAGATAAAAAACAACTGTTCAACAGACTCTCAATTAATTATGGGCATTAGTTGGATTCAGTCATCTTAAATTTTTATGCTCCCAAGAGAGAATATTTCTCACTTCTGAGTATAGATAGAATCTACCTGGAGATTTCAAGCTAAATATAATATTTAGGTCATACCCTAGACCTGTACTGTCCAATATGGTGGTCATTGCTGGCTGTTGAGCAGTTTAAATGTGGCTAGTATGAGATACAGGAATTATAATCCTTTTGGATATACTGGGTTAAATAAAACATATTTTCAAAACTACTTTTGAACATTCCTTATTCCTTTTACTTGAGTGTTTTGGAAAGGTATGACCTTCATTATGTTTCTATTAGGCAGGACAGGCCTAGACCATTGCTTCTCAAATTTCATTATGCATTATGTTATCTGGAGGTCTTGTTAATATGCAGATCATATAGCACTGGGCTGGACTGAGAATCTGGATTTCTGACAAGAGTCCAGGTGTTACTTATGCTGCTCTTATCCATACCATACTTCAGTGTCAGACATATCCCAGCTTTCTCCAATGATCCAAGTCATAAGGAAGCTGGCTGAAGTAATTGGTTGTTGATCCAGGAGGGTTCACTTCTGAGGCTTGCAATAGTATTGTCCACAGTCTTGTGTTAGTACAAGCAGTTCTGCACACATATCCTAATAACTAACGGTAGTTGGAGATGTTGGAAATCCACAAAGCCAGTCCTCTACAAGCTTACCTGCCTCTCTGAGCATGGCACCATGAAAGCTCTGGGTCTGAGTTGCTGCTGCCTAGATCCAAAGATATTCCTCCTCATACCCAGGAAAGTAATTTCCTGCTTTCATTGTCTCTTCAGTTAGTTATAACATTAGGAAAACAAAATGCTAGAATGAAATTGCCTATTCAAAGACCAAATGGGATGGTAATTACAAAGAAAATCATTGTCTCTTCATTTAGTTATAACATTAGGAAAACAAAATGCTAGAATGAAATTGCCTAGTGAAAGACTAAATGGGATGGTAATTACAAAGAAAATCATACTCTAATATTTTAGCATTATTCAAAATAACTATTAGATGTCTATATTTTAAAGGACTCTGTACTAATTTATATAATTTTTACAGCAAACCAAAGCCATTGTCTTTGCTTTCATTTGCCTTATACACTAAAGAGAGGAAAAATCTTTAATCAAATATTTAATTAACAATATAAAAGAATTTCTACTATGGCTAATAAGGACTTGTTACAATTACATTTGTTCATTCCACATGTAAAATTTGACTAGTCAGGGATTCCAAGGGAGTTACTCCAGGAAATATCTTATTTATGGAAAAAGAATAGATGTGAAAGTAAATGAGATATTTGGGCTTCTGCAGTTGCAGTGATGGGGACCCTAGAATCTGTGTATTTGCTGAACTACTTATGTTTTCCTCCATAGTGGATATGACCTTGGATACTGACACAGCTAATAACTACATCGTTTCTGATGACCTGAAGAGCTTCCAATGTGAGAATTCAAAACAGAAACTGGACAAGCATGCTAAGAGATTTATCTCAATTTGTTTTCTAGGCACTCAGTTCATATCTGGCTGCCATTACTGGGAGGTGGATGTGGGATCGAGCCAAGAATGGCATCTGGGTGTTTGCACAGAATCTGTTAACTAAAAAGAGGAAACTCTGAGGTCTTCCGAACGTGTCTTCTGAACTGTGGATTTTTTAAGAGGAGATTTCTACTCAGCCAGCACTATACCTTTGAATCTTCAATTGTTACAATTGTTAACATTGTAACAATCAATGTTACACTGAGTAGGGGTTTTCCTGCATATGGGTATTTGAAACATATATATATATATTTACATTATAGATGGATCCCATATTTTTACATTCACCAAAACTTTTATTATGGAGCCACTGCATCCATTTTCTCTCCTGCAAAACCAAAAATTGATTACCAAGGCTTCCTCTGAAGAATCTGGGCACTGCTACTCCTCCAGTTTATCCTGAGAAAGGTAAATAAAATTTAGAGCAGAACACATTTATAAAAAGTAACATTTTGCCTATAGGTAAAAACAGAAAAATATGGATCAGTTCATGAACGATGAACATAAATTAAGTAGTTAACTTAGGAAAAATTACATTTTAAATACAACTTATAGACATGTTTGTTTTCTTTGGATTTTATGTTTATGTTACAAACATGTGTCCTGAATTTCAGGTCAATTTCCAAATATTTTCCTTTTTATTTTATGGAAGATGATAAACTAAATAAATATTTGGATGTGACTCAATGGATTATATTATTTTCTAAATGATAAGGAAGCAAGAACTAACGTAAAAAGTAAAAATGCATATGTGTATGTATCATGATGAGAAATAGATCATTGACACCATAATATCTATAGTTGTGAAGACAAATTTTCACCATCACAACAAAGTGGATCTAATATTTTCTTGGACTTCTGTTTGTCTAACCCTATACTTGAGGTATAAAATTGAGCTATTTATTCTCTCTCTCAGTTATGCTCATGATACTCTCTGAATTGTTCATTTATCATTTCCTTCTTGACTGTCATTTCCATTAAGAAACAAGACCTGCATACCACTGAAATTGCTACTCTTTTCAAAAAGTTAGTAGAATGGATGAACCCTTAGCCAAACTGATAAAGAAAAATAAAGACACTAGTTACCAATACTAGATATGAAGAAGTGAACTTCATAACATATCTACAGCTTTTAAAAGGCAACTACTGAAATATTATGAATCATGGTATGCCCATATAGTCAATACCCCTAATACAAAAACAAAAATATTAAAGAAAAGTATGGGAAGCAGCTGTGGCTCAATCAGTAGGGCTCCCGTTTACCATATGGGAGGCCACAGGTTCGGTTCCCGGGGCCTCCTGGTGAGGGCAAGCCCGCCCGCATGGCCTGGCTAGCTGACCCAGCGAGCACAAGCAGCAAGGGGAGGATAAATGAATAAATAAATAAAATCTTAAAAAAAAAAAAAAGAAAAGTAAATGACAGTCAAACATTTCTCATGAACATATTTGCAAAATTCCCCAATAAATTATATAAAAAATTCATTTATTAAAATATTAGAGAAAATACATCCTGACAAGATAAGGTATATCATGATAATGGAAAGCTGGTTCAACACTAGAAAATCAGTCAATGTATTTACCATATCATAGACTAAAAAGAAAAACTATAAGATCATCAAAATAGGTAACAAAACACATTTGAAAAGTTCAAAATCCATTCATGATAAAAAAATATCAGAAAACTAGGAATACAAGGGGATATGTGCAACCTGACAAAGAACATCTAAAATAATTCCATATCTATCAAGCTTAATTATAACAGACTGAATCATTTCTCCCTAAGGATGGAAAAAGGGTACCTACTCCTATAGAACATTTTGCCAGTAATTTTAGTGCAATAAGTCAGGAAAAAGAAACAGAAAGGTATGCAGATTGGAAAAAAGGTATCAAACTTTCTCTCTTTTCAGATTACATGGTTGAAAATTCCATAAAATCAATTTTTAAAATAATTAAAATCCTATTCTATATATTTCATGAATGTTTAATTATAAATTTTTTCCTTTTCTATCTCTCTTATCTCACTCAACATAAGTATTCAAGATTCATACATATTTTATCAAGTGTCATAACTTCATGACTTTTTAGGGATGGGTTATATCCTACTGTATATATAGACACAGAAAGTAGATGAAAGGGTATGAGCGGCCAGGGGAGGGGGAAAGTGTAGTTACTGCTTTATAGGTGCAGAGTTTCTGTATAGGATGAGTAAAATTTTGATAATATTGGTGGTGATGATAGTACAATATTGGGAATGTAATTAAAACAACTGAATTGTACACTTAAAAATGGTGAATATGGGAAATTTGTTGTTTATATGTTCCAATGAACATTTAGAAAACCCTAGAATAAGTGAGTTATGCAAATTTGCATGAAATAAGATGAATATATAATAAACAATTGATTATGGTTCTACCTACTGGCAATGAACAATTGGAAATTGAAATTTGAAAAATGATTTTTGTAGTAACACTTAAACATATCCTCAGTACATAATGCAGGGTTTAGCGTACAGTGGATGTCTGATAAATATTTGATGAATTACAAGAATACCAGAAAGGCAAGTAAAGACCATGTCAAATAGGATTTTGTAGATAATGTGTTTAGATATCAGCCAGAAAATACTGGGAAGCTGATGGGTGCTTTTGAACTGAAGAGTAAAATTATATCTCTTGCTAAAATATTGGATATCATTCAACATGTAACAGTCACTGACAATTAGGATAACAGTGGGGAGCTTGTTCTAGCATTATTTTATTTAACATGCATATATATTCACCTTACTAAGTACCAGGAATTCTAAAATTTTACAAATTTTAACTCATTTTGTATTTACAAAACTCCTAGAGGTAAGTTCTATTGTTATCTGTACTTCAAAGAAGAGGATCTTGAGGCTCAGAGAGGTTAACTTGTACGGTTTATATAGTAGGATGATATCCAAGTGAGACAAGAAGGAGGCTGGATAGAATCACCAATGGTTTCACTACAATGTATGTAAAAGTGTCCATCTCACAGTAGGTATGCACCAGATATTGCTGCTGGGAAATGAATATATAATTACCATTGTAGCAATAAAGGGGGAAATTTAACCTTATTTTAAACATTTTTACAAGGTATGCATTATATACCATAAAATTCACATAATTTTAAGTGTTTTTGATTCAATGACCTTGGTAAATAGGTATAATCCTGCAACAGCCATTAGAATTGGGTTTTAGAGTATGATACCACCAACATTGCTTTACACTCATCCTCCAAACTAACTACAGTCACAGGCGAAAACTGTTCATAAACAAAGTTTTTGTATGTAATTGAAGATAATATGTTTTCAATTCAAACTTCATTACACTAAGCATATTATGTTAATAGTACCCATCATGGTAACCACTATGGAAATAACTAAAATGTATGCTGAAAAGAAAATGAAGAAGAATTAAGGGAATCAGATGTGTCTCAAGTGACTGGGCTCCCACCACCACATGAGAGGTAGCTGGTTCGGATCCTTGTGTCTCCTAAAGAAAACAGTGAGCTGGTGCGATGGGCAGGCACAGCAAGCAAACACAACAAGAGCCATAAGGAGAAAAAACAGAATGAGAGCTACAACAAAGCAGGGAGTAAGGTTCCTGGTGCCTATTAAAGAAGACAGCCAGCTGACACAACGAGCAGGCATGGTGAGCTGAAGAAACAAGAGATGCGGGGAAGAAAAACATAATGTAAGACACAACAAAAGCAAGGAGCAGAGGTGGCTCAGGTGATTGGGCACATCCCTCCTACACCAGATTCAGGTCCTGGTGCCTCCTAAAGAAACAAGGATGACAAACAGACACAGCAAGTGAAAAAATAACAAGGGGGTGCGAAGAAACAAATAAATAGAATAAATCTTTTTAAAAAAGAATTACAAAAAATTCACTAGAAAATGTAAATCACAAACAAAAAGGCAGTATCAGAAGAAATTAAGGCCAAAAGAGAGAAGACATATAGAAAAGAATAGAAAAATGGCAGAAATAAGTACTTCCATATCAGTAATCGTTTTAGATGTAAATGAATCAAATTTCCAATCAAATACACAGAGAGATTGAATACTAGTAACACTGAAAGATGGGGATTTTAAAAAGCTAACACAGTTAAATTACAATGGGATTTTTTTTACATATCATTGAGTTGATCATATTTTAAGCATAAGTTGTATCAAATATATATATATTATTAAGAAGAATATCCAGATTTAATTTTCTATATTAAATAACTCTCCTCCTATAGGGCAAAACAACATTAATAATCATTGGCCACAAGCAATGCTTTGTGAGAATGGCAAAAAATTTAAAAAAGATATTTCTGTAAATGCAATTCATTTTTTCATTTTCTTTCCATAATTCCAAAAGTTAGATAGTAGTCACTGAAATACATAAGGTGGGTACACCTGACCCATGCCTCCCCAACCTCTCTGCCCACCTTCTAGCCCTGCCTTTGCTCTGGCATCTGGCTCTGTACCGGTGAGACCTGCCTGACCATGCCTCACCCCTGGACTCACATCAAATCTCTACTGGGTGCAGTAGAATTGTAGACATTCTCCAACAAACACCATGTTTCCTGATCCTTGTCTCTGTAGATTCCACCATGTTTTCCATAACTGGAACCAGCCTCTCCTTGGTTATTCTGGTGCCTCTCCAGACCACTGAGGTAGGAACTGTGCTCTCCCCAGCACCACCTGCTTTGGCATTAATGTGAATCTGTTTCAAGCACATAATAACAGATAGATCTACCCCATAATTGCTCCAAGCAATCTTTACTTATTATTATTTCTTCCAAACCATTACCATCTTAATCCATGGTGGAACATCCTGCTTATCCTGATCATCCCAGCTACTGGATCAGCTACAGACAAACTACTCAGAGTACTCCATAGTTTAAAAAACTATTCTTTCTTGAGACCTGTGGAATTCTTGCTCATTTTCCCCTTCACTTGGTTGTCAGGGATCTTGAATTTCCTTCAAGTTAAATTTCTACATAAATACACAGCCAATTTTTTTGACACATTCTGTGATATGCATATGTGCTCCTTTCTGTTTCCAAAACTTTTAAGTCTACTTGATAAAATTCCCCTGAAATTCAATCCCAGTTCCTACTCAGTGACAGGATCAGATAAGCCCTAGAGTTTTGCTGGGCCTCTCAGAAAGTGTAATGTGGGCTGGAATCCTGGATCAGAAGAGGAAAGAAAGAGCAAGGTGCTTTGTAAATGTTAGCATAGTGTCATCTGGAAGGTTGTTGGGAGAAAACCAGATACAGTTTTAGTAGTCATGAACATGCTGTTAGAAATGACTACAACTGTCACACAGAAAATAAAACATGTCTGAACTTCTTATTCCAGAATAATAAAGACCAACGTTTATAAAGCAAAAAAACCTCATTTTATTAAGAGTTCTATAGAACAGATATTTAAATTTTGTATAATTTATAATGGGTAATTTAGGCCTTTTCATCTTTTAAATCCTCCAAAAAATTGTAAACATGATTCATGATTTTCAACACAATTATTCTTTTGCTTTTAATGAGCAGTGAGATGGCATGGCACTAAGATTTCTTCTTTCTAGTCATTGATTGGCAGTAAAATCAAAGCAATAAACCATTTTGAGAGGAGGAAAATGTAACATGGCCAAATTTCATCACACCATCCCTTAGTAAAACACGGTTACTTAGAAAATATGCTGTTTGTTCATCATACTAGCCCTACACAGTCTAAACACTTTAGCTAAACTGAGTGAGAATATATATCACGTATTAATATGGGGTGAGGTTTAATAAAGCTAAGTTTTATTTTAAGTTAGATTTTATTTATTTATTGCCCCCCCTCATTGTTTTTCACTCAGTCTGCTCTCTGTGTGTTCTTGTGTCTGCTTGTCTTCTCTTTAGGCAGCATCAGGAACCAATTCTGGAACCTTCCAGAGTGGGAGAGAGGCACTCAATCTCTTGAGTCACCTCAGCTCCCTGGTCTGCTGTGTCTCTTATTGTCTCTCTTCTGTGTCTCCTTTTGTTGCATCATCTTTTTGCACCAACTCTCTGTGTGGGCCAGCACTCTTGTGTGGGCCAGCACTCTGCATGGGCCAGCTCTCCACTCAGGCCAACTCGTCACACTGTCCAGCTTGACTTTTACCAGGACACCCTGGGAGTCGAACTCTGGACCTCCTATATGGTAGACAGAAACCCAATCCCTTGAGCCACACCCATTTCCCATAAAACTGAAAGTTTTAGATCTTATAAAAGTTACAACATGAAAATAAATGTAAAGGTATATATTTTTTATGAGTCAAGATAAAATCATTTATGAACACTTTTCAGGAGTAATCGTCTTAAGGTTTATAAACACTCAAATATAAAATGTCTGAAAATTCAATACACTCCATTAATTTTAATGTGAAGTAAAACAATTTATGTTTCTTTTTCGTAATTGTTATAGTGAAAAGACAACTACAGAATGGAAGAAAATATCTTCAAATCATACATCTGATCATGATTTACTACCTAGAATGTATAAAAAAACACTTCCAACTCAACAACAGTTTCTTTAAAATAAATAAATTTTTCAAAAAATACTTAAATCAGACCAAAAAAAAAAAAAAAGACAAAAAACAAGTAAAACATGGGCAAAGGACTTGAATGACATCCCCCCCTCCAAAAAAAAAAAGATAGACAAATGGCCAATAATCACAGGAAAAATGTTCAACATTATTGGTCATGGGGGAAATGCAGTCAAAATAACTAACACTTCAAATGCACTAGCATGGTTATTATTGAAAAAAGAAAATAACAAGGGTTGGAAGAAATGTGGGGAAATTGGAACCCTCATACATTTTTTGTGGGAATGTAAAATGGCACAAGCAATGTGAAAAGCAGTTTGGTGAGTCCTCAAAAAGTTAAACATAGAATTTTCATATGATCCAGAAATCCTACCTGTAGGTATATAACAAAAAGTATTGAAAACAGGGACTCAGAAACCTGTACACTAATATTTATAGTAACATTATTCACAATAGTCAAAAGGTAGAAAAAAGCCAAGTGTTCACTAGCAAATGAATGTATAAAAAAAAATGGTACACTCACACAATGGAATAGTATTACATTTTAAAAAGAAATGAAGTTCTGATAAATGTTACATCGTGGATGAACCTTGAAACTTTTGCTGAGTGAAGTAAGCAAGAAATATAAAGAAAAACATTGTATGATGTCACTTTTATGAAATATCTAGTATAAGCAAATTCAGAGGAAAAGAAAGTAGATTAGAGGCCACTAGTGGCTGGCAGAGAGGATAATGGGGAATTATTACTTAATGGGTACACAGCTGCTATTTGTGTGATGTAAAATATTTGATAATGGATGGGGGTATGCTACATTTTGAATGTATTTAATGCCACTGAACTGTACACATAAAAAAGGATAAAATGTAAAATGTTATGTCATATATGTTACACAATTTAAAAATGACAAATAAACCAACTAAGAAATGGGTCAAGGGTCATTTTTAATTTTTAATTAATTTATTTTTTAAAGATACTTAGATTACATAAATATTACACACAAAAATAAGGATTCCCATATGCCCCATCTCCCACATCTCCCACAACCTCTCACATAACCATCCTTCATTAGTGTGGCACATTAATTGCAGTTGTTAAACACATCCTGGGGCTTTGCCATTAAGCATAGACCTATTTCACATTGTAGACCACACTCTCTCCCACACAGTTCTGCATGTTATATGATGATAAAAAATGACCTATATCTGTTGTTGCAATGTCACTCAGGACAATTCCCAAGGTCCGAAAAAGCCACTATATTACAACTGTTTTACCACTCCCTGCCCCCTGAGCTTCCAGTGGCCACTGGCTTTACATCAATGTTGTAATTTCTTCCATTGCTTGAATCACAGTTTGTCTATAGTTGAATACCATAAGTCCACTCTAGTCCATAGCTCTTCACCCCATCCTGAGGAGTCTGGGATGGTGATGTCCACTCCACCTGCAATTGAGAGGGGGCTTATATCCCATGGGGAAGATGGATGGGATTATTCTGCCTGCAGCTGCAGAGTCTCTCCATTCCCTGGGACAACTGTTGTCCATCATCACCTCCTGGCCAGTTGTGCTGGGTGAGTCCAATGAGAGTAGGAGTTGCTTCACTGAGTTTCCAGACCCAGCTGGCACATGGACAGCCCAAAGACTCAAGTCTCTGCACGTACACCTACAAACCCCAGCACCAAGTATAGATTTCAATAGAAGGGACAGATGAGTCATGTCCAGAGAAGACATAGTTGAGCTCAACTCTGCTACTCGCAGGAAATAAACTCCAAAGTAGGGCCCATTGGCAAGGCACCAAACTCTGGAGCTATCTGCCCTACGAAGGACCTGGGTGTCTCCAGAGCCCTCAGGAGACCCACTATTTGGGGTGATATCCACTTTGGAATTCTATGAGATCCTACTGAGATGTGCATAAGTGTTACATCTAGGATGACTTCCTGACTCATTTTGAAATCTCTCAGCAATAAAAAATCATGTCTTTACCTTTTCCCCCTTTTATTCAAGGTCTTTTTCCAGTTGCATTGCCAGTTGGCACTTAGTAGCAATCCCTCGATGCCAGGGAGGCTTATCCCCAGGAGCTATGTCCTGCGCTGGGAGGAGGTAATGCATTCATATGCTGAGATTGTTTAGGGAGAGGCCATATTTGAGCAACAAGGAGACCTTCAGGAGGCAACCCTTAGGCACACCATAACAGTAGGCTAAGTTTCAATTTCAAGAGCAAAGACTCATAAGGCTAGTCATCAATATCAAGGGCCCATAAGTGGAACATCCTCCTTTGCCAGTCACTGTCCCTGCACTTTGGGGACTGTTGTTGCTCCCTTAGAGAATGTGGTAGAGTTCTCCAGGATGGGAATTCAGCATTCCCTCATTTATTGAGTGATTCTTCACCCACTGTGACAATGCCCTGTGAACATTTGTGTATTTTTATATACCTTATATTTATGCTCAGGTGAACTTCCTCCCATGCATCCCCCATCCCTGACACCCCACACCAATGATCCTCCTTCACCCCAG
>JAKSZT010054129.1:1544847-1584996 GCA_026826555.1 Tolypeutes matacus
ATGTGTCCCTTCATGTTTGGTGGGAAGCTATAGCTCCCTGCTATACTCAAAACATTGACATAGATTTGATTATCAATACCCAGTTTGAGGTATTTAATTATTTCATTATTTGCATAGATCACATTATACCTGCCGGACACACTAGAGCAGGAGTTAGCAAACATTTTCCATAAAGACTCAGATACAAAATGTTTCAGGCCTTGTGAAATTTATGATCTCTTTCACAAGCATGCATCCCTCATAGCTGGAAGCAATCACAGACAATATGGAAAACAAATGGTAGGGCTGTGTTAGAATAAATCTATAATTGTAAAAACAGGGAAAAGGTGGATATGGACCATGGGCCAAAGTTTGCTCACCTCTTCTCCAGAACAGAGCTGAATTTCTGTAATGGAAATATTTTATAGCTGTGATGTTTAATTTTGTATCATAGCAATAACCACATACTATTAAGACCTTGAAATGTGACTAATGCTCCAGGCAGAAATAATATTTTGGATATATCAGGTTATATATATATATAGCACATAATTAAAATTACATTCACTTGTTTTTATTTTTTCACACTTTAATGTGACTAGTACAAAATTTAAAACTGCATAGAAGCCTTGCATTATATTTCTATTGGAAATTGCTGCAAGTTGTGTGAAAAATTTTATGCTAATCTCAAATCCTTAAAATTCTCAGTGTTACCCTGGGTTAACAGCTCAGCTAGGCAGGACTAGCAGGGAGAGCTGGAGACCCAGACAAGTATGATTTGCTCCTCCACTTCATCTCAAAGCCTAGTGGTAATTCAAGTCTTTCATTCCAACTCACAATTGATATATTCTCAAATCTGATATAAGTTTGGACTATGCAGCCTTTATACTTGTGTGCTCATTACTCAGCAACAGGAATACCACATAATTAGGATAAGTGATTTCTTTGCATTAAAGAGTAGAAAATTTCAGGGAAAAACAGCATTTGTTTTATGTGTATAATTTCTTCCCCAGAGAGTAGTAATGGCTGAACAGTTTCAAGAAGCAAACAGGTGTCCTATATGTGTGGGCTATCTTGAGAAATGAAATGTGGATATATTTGTTGTCTCCAATGCAACAATTTATTTCAGAAGAACTTTATGAATATATTGCATCTTGTCTCAACTGTTTGATGTCAAGTCCTACTGGAGCTCCAACAGAAAGCTACTTTCTAGTTGAACCAAAAGATGCTGAAATTCCAAAGTGTGAACCCTCTCCTTCCTGCCTCCTTCCTCCAGAAGAATGCAGGTATAGTCAACAATGCAGTTAATCCTCTTTTAAAGGTGGGGACTATCTGAATTTGGCAGATGATAAACTGTTATCTTCAGCCCTAAATGCAGAGTAGAATCACCTGATGTATTAGAAAAACAATGCCTGTTCCATCAGCAAAAGTGAGCCATGTGGCATAGTAGGTCATCTGTACAGATTGTTTTGTTATGAAGCACCCATTATTTGGAGGGATTGACAATCCACAAATCCCTTCCTATCCAATCTTTATGCACTTCCTTGAGGCTCTATCCTGAATCAATATCTGGGTATAAAATGGTCTTTCCATGCCCAATATCAAGTGATCTTCTTTAGACAGGTGGAAGCAGCTTTATCTTTATTCTTAATTTTCTCAAGGTCATTGTCCTATCCATTAAGACACCTAACAAAATTTCATCATTTTGCTTAAACACAGGGAAGACAATTATTTAATACTGAATTATGACTAAGTGGTTGGTTTTGGGGAAAAACACAAATGGGCATACAGAGATTAAAAATAAAATTACATATTTCAAATATTTTACTGCCATATCTGTATTATTAAAATTCATGCATGCATTCAGAAAAACCACTAATTATCTGTCTTGCATCAGGATGTGTGGTAAAATGGGTAATAGATTGGGAAAATGTCATCACCTTTTCCAACAACATGTAGTTCACACATTGGAAAAAAGAGAAGTTTTTCCAAAAAATGCAAATTTGAAGGAAAATTAAAAATAACTATTATAAGAGGCACACATTACTACAAAACAAGGTGATCAGAAAAATTTCACTGCAATATTCTACCAACTGAAAAAAGATCATATTAAACCAGTCAAAAAAAAAAGAAAGATATTGGGATCTTCTCAGAGATGTGAACAGCAGGATGTTCATTTGATAAATTACTTATCCCCAATGGATGTCTATGGATGTAGCATGGCCAATGACTTCCTCCCCAGTTCTGATGACTTAAGGCATTTCTAGAGATTCACCTCCTAAATCTGTGTCCTGGGTTCATTTTGGCTCACCCCTGACTACAATTAATGGGATGTGGGAATGGGAAAAAGCAAAGAATAAATTCAAGGTGTTTGCAATGAATTTGTTAGCAGAGAAGGGAGGCTCCTACTCTCTTCAGAACTTCAATTCTGGAATGTTAGTTTGAAGAATGAAAGCTTTTTTTCTGCCAGCACTCTTCCTAGGACTTCCCTCTGAATGAACATCAAATTACATTCAGTAGAAATTTAAATGAATATGGACATTGGAAAATTTCCATTTCCAATAGTGAAAGGGATAAAAGTATCCACCCATGATCAGAAACAAGACAAGGAAGTCAGATTTTGACAATTCTATCCATGACTGCAGTGGAAATCCTAACTAGATCAATTAAATAAGAAAAAGAAGGAAAATCCATGCAAATTGGATATAAAGAATTAAAATTATGCCTATTAGCATATAACAGGATACTCTATATAGAAAATCCTAAAGAATCCATGCAAAATAATTAAGAGTTAACAAATTAATTCAACAAACTTGCAAGATACAAAATTAAGAGAGAAAAGTGGTTCTATTTCATTATACTAGGAATGAACACTCCAAAAATGACATTAGGAAAAATATTTCATGTAAAATAGCATAATAAGATTAAAATACTTGGGAATAAATTTATCAAGTAGAGTGAGTACAACAAGTACACTGAAAATACAGATAATTACTGAAAGAAATTAGAGGCATATGGAAAGACATCCTTTACTTATGGGTTGAAAGACCTAATGTTGTTAAGATAGCAATGACCTCAAGAGTGATCTATAGATTTAATGTTATCATTATTAAAATTCCAACTGTCAATTTTGCAGAAATAAAATGTTTATAATAAACTCATATAACAAATTCATTGGATCCTGAATAGCCAACACACTCTTGAAGGAGGAAAACAAATTTGGAATACTCACACATCCCAATTTCAAAATTTACATCAAAAATGCAGTATTCAAAACAGTGTGGTACTGACATAGAGATAGACATATACATTGATAGAATAGAATTGAAATTCCTGAAACAAACATCTACTATGCCCAATTTATTTTTGACAAAGGTGCTAAGACCATTCAGTGTAGGAAAGAACACTTTTCAATAAATGGCACCGGGAAAACTGGATATCCACATGAAACAGAATGAAGGTGGACCCTCAACTCACACCATTTTCAAAAAATTATTCAAAATTGATCAAAGACTTAAATATAATATCTAAACATTTAAATTTCTTAGACATAAACAATGGAATATATAAATAACCTCTGATTTAACAATGGATTCTTAGATATGACAGTAAAAGTATAATCATGAACAGAATAAAAGAGATAAATTGGACTTAAACAAAATTCTAAAAAAATGTTTCAAAAGCCACTATCAAGAAAGTGAAAAACAATCCACTGAATGGGAGAAAATGTTTTCAAATCATATATCTGATAAGGGACTTGTATCTAGAACACAAAAAGGATACTTACAACTCAACAGCAAAAAGAAAAATAAATTTACAATGAGCAAATCGTATGAATACACATTTCTCCAATTTCTGCAAAGAAGACGTACAAGTAATAAATAAGCCCATGAAAATATGCTCAAATTCATCAAGGAAATGCAAATTAAAATCACGAGACATAACTTCACACCCACGATGATGGCTAGAATAAAAATATTATACAATAACAATTGTTGATAAGGATATAGAGAAACACGCACGCACTGGCAAAGGTGATGGAAAATGATGCAGCCACTTTGGAATATTGTTTGTTCATAAAAAGGGAAGAAGTACTGATACATGTTACAACATGGACAGAATTTTAAAACCATAGGCTAAGTGAAAGAAGACAGTCATAGAAGAACACATTTTATGTGATTTGGAAAATACATTGGGACAGTATAGATTAGTGGTTGATTAGAGCAGGGGGATAAGAGTGGGGGAGCAGTAAAGTGTATAGGATTTATTTTGAGGTGATTTATATATTGTAAAATTGATTGTGGTGATGATATATATGTCTGTATATATTAAAAATCACTGATTCTTACACTTTAATTGGGTCAATTTGTGGTGTGTGAATTATATATCAATAAACATTTTAAAAATGTTATAAAAAGAGAGCTGCAGAAACACAAATATGCAATTAGCAAAATGACAATATTGAAAAGGAAAATAGGCAATCCACAATTATACTTAGGTATTACAAAACTTCTCTTACAGAGAGGTATGGATTAGGTTAAAAGAAAAAGGAGGGGTATAAAAGAGCTCTCCTATTCTATCATCCATTTAGATCTAAATTACATCTATTGAACATACAAGACATTCCTCTAAAGTGCACATTAGTTAGCAAAATAGATATATGCTGAGTAAAAAAGCTAATCTGAATATATTTAAAATTTAAATAATATATATTGTGTTCTCTGACCAAAAGAGAACTAAATTAGAAACAAGTAACAGAAATAAATCTGGGAAATCCTCAAATGTGTTGGATTTAAACAAAACACTTCTAAATAATTTATAGATCAAAGAGAAAATTTCAAGGAGCATTACAAATTATCTTGAACTGAATGAAAATGAAAGCATAATTTTTTCAAATGTGTTGATGCAGCTAAGACAAAGCTAGCAGAGAAATTACAGCATTAAATATTATATGTGAAAGGAAGACATTATTATAATCAGTAATCTAAGCTTTTACATTAACTTAGTAAACTAAAATAAATTCAAATCCAAGGTAAGTAGAAGGAATGGGATAACACAGATCAAAGTATCAATTGATAAAATAGAAAATATGACAAACTATAGAGAAAATCAAATACATTGAAAATGTTTTTACATGACAGAAGGAAACAAAAAACTTTTAGCTACACTGAAAAAGAGAGAGAGAAAATAAAAATATTAAAAAAATAAAGAATGAAAGAAGGGGCATCTTACAGATTTTAAAAGATAACAACAGAACATTATGAGTACTATTATTCCAAAAAAGTTGATAACTTACATGAAATGGACATATTTCTTGATGGACAAAAATGATCAAATCTTCCCATGAAGAAATAAAATGAGTAGTCCTATATCAAGTAAATGATTAAATTCTTTAATGAAAATCTTTCTACAAAATGAAGTCTGGACCCAGATTGCTTCACTGGTAAATACTGTCAAGCATGTAAGGAGAAAATATTACTCAATTCATTATATGAGGGCATTATTATCCTGACACCAAATCCAATAAAGACATTAACCAGATAACACAAGAAACTACAGAACAATATCCTTCATGAACATGGACTCAAAAATCCTTAAAAAATATTAGCAAATAAAATCCAGTAATCTATAAATAAGAAAATATACCATGACCAAGCACAGTTAATTGCAGGAATGTAACATTGTTTTAATATCTGTATGTCAATTCTATAATTAGCCAGTTTTGAAAAGAACTTAACTGTTCCTCAAAAAGTTTAATATATACTTAGTATATGACCCATGAATACCAACCTAAGTTATCTACCTAAGAGTAATAAGTACATATTACCACACAAAGTTTAATTCATGAATTTTTATATCCATGTTACACCAAGTAGCCAGAAATAGAAACCACCAAATGTCTATCAAATGATAGATGAATAAACAAAATGTGTTATATATGTATGGTGAAATACTACTTGGCAGGAAAAAAAGAATAAACTATTGATACCTGCAACAACATGGATGAATTCCAACAATCTCATTCTAAGTAGACAAAATATTACAGAAAAGGCAAAATTATAAAACTAAAATGATGAGTTATATAGCCTGGGGTTGGAGTTGGGTGTGATTGACAGCAAAGAAATATTGAAAATATTGTTGGGCTATAAACATGACTGTGGTGAGGATTGCATGATTGCACACACTTAAAACTCACCAAATCAAAACACTTAAAACAAGGGTATTTTATCATATGTACTATATATATTAATAAATATGTAAAAATAGTTAACAGTTCCTATCAATCTAACGTTAACTATGTATTCTTTTTTCCATCAGCAATAACTGTAGCTTTTCTACTGTATACTGGACACCCTTCTTCTTGCCTTGCCATGAAGCTATTAGAAAGAGGTCAGAATCCTCCTACTGACTTAGAGCTGGTAGCAGGACACATCAGGATTTCTCTCTAGTAATTAGGAGAAAATTCTGATCTGCTCTGTGGGATCTGTGTTGTCTTGTTGATTGTGTCCATGTTCTTACTCGGGCTCCTATATATCTTCTTACTACAAGTCCTTCAAGGATCAGCCTCCCTGAGACTCAATTTCATCTTCTTTAAAGTAAAGATAATAATAGAATTTACTTTTAAGGGTGATCAGAATACTAAATAAGTTGACATTTATAAAGATTTTAAAACAAAGTGAGGGACATAATATATTCTATTTAAATATATGTTAAACAATACTAGAACAGCCTTTTCATTGGTATACTAGCTGCCAGTCTTTGTAATACTTAAAACAATGTTCAATATCATAGCAGGTGACAACACTTTACTCCTTAGATTAAAAAGTCACTAACTTCCCATTACTTTCCAGCTGAAGTCTAAAGTCATTCTCATCATCTACACAGACTTCTTTGGCTTGGCCCTTATTTCGATCTCTGATCTCTTTGACTTAGTCAACTAATATATATGAGACTTTCACTTTTCGCTAGACCCTGTGCTATGTAATGAGGATGTGATTTAGTGCCTCTCTAAATATTAATGCTTTTCAAATTTCATTTTCAAATTACTCATGCCAATGGGTAGACATAGAATTGATTCTTGTATTTTAACCTTTTCTTCCTGTGACATTACTAAACTCACATATATAAGTTCTAGTAATTTTGAATTGGATTTATGGAATTTTCAATTATATCATCTGAAAATAGGGACAGATTATTTCTGCCTTTCTAATCTGCATATGTGTGATAGGTTGAATTATGTATTTTTTTTTTTACTAAATCAGTTTTATTGATACATATTAATAAAGTATAAATCAATACAGTATGCAATCAATGGTATTTGGTGTAATCACATATTTATGCATTCATCACTTCAATCATTCTTAAAGTAATTTCATTATTTCAATAATAATAATAAAAAACAAACAAAACTCATCAAATCTCAATCTCTCTATGCTTGCCCTGCTGTACATAGCTGCTATTCTGTTTCCTTATCTCTAGTTTATTTGTATTTATATTTTGTAAAAACTCTTATATATACAATATCACCCATATTTGTGTTTTGCCTGATTTTTACTATCTTATACAGTACCATGTTACAGTATTTAGCTTTTCTTCTAGTAATATACATGACCTTAGACTTTCCCTTTCAGTCAATGTCATGTCCATATAATAGCTCTACTAGTTACAAACTTTGTGATATGCTTTCACCATTTCTATTAATTTCCAAAGTTTTACAAACTAACTTTTTACCAATCCTTCCTTCAAAGATTAATCTCAGTTTTCCATTATCTACCTTCTTCAATTTTCTGATGACCAATATTGTAATTATTAACTCCATGACTTTATACAATTTGTTTATCCATTCATCAGCTGATGGATACCTGGGTTGTTTCCAACTTTTGGCAATCAAGAATAACGCCGCTGTGCACATCAGTGTGCAGATGTCTTTTCATGTCACTGATCTCAGTCCTTCTGGGTATATACCCAGTAGTGGCATGGCCGGGCCACATGGCAAGTCTATATTCAACTTCCTTAGGAACTACCAAACAGTCTTCCACAGTGGCTGTACCATTCTACATTCCCACCAACAGTGAATAAGCATTTCTATCTCTCCACATCCTCTCCAACATTTACAGTTTTCTGACTTTTTAATAGCGGCCAGTCTATCTTATTGTAGTTTTGATTTGCATTTCCTTAATTGCTGGTGATGTTGAACATTTTTTTCATATGTTTCTTCACCAACTATATTTCTTCTTTGGACAACTGTCTTTTCAAATCTTTAGCCCATTTTTTAACTGAGCCCAGCTTTCATCTTTGGGAGGTTTTTGATGACTGTTTCAATCACTTCACTGTGATTGGTTTGTTGAGATATTCTATTTCTCCTAAGGTCTGTATAGATGGTTCAAGTGTCTCTAGGAATTTATCCATCTCCTCTACATTGTCTAGTTTTTTAGCACACTGTTGATCATAGTATCTTCTTATGATTTCTCTTATTTCTGCAGGGTCAGGGGTAATGTCACCCCTCTCTTTTCTGATTTTATTTATTTGCATCTTCTCTCTTTTTCATTTGTCATTCCAGCTAAGGGTTTGTCGATTTTGTTGATCTTCTCAAAGAAACAACTTTTGGTTTTGTTGATTCTCTCTATTGTTTTTTGTTCTTGATTTCATTTATTTCTTCTCTGATTTTTACTATTTTTTTCCTTTGGCTTGGATTTTGATTAGTTTGCTTTACTTTTTTTAGTTCCTTCTGGTGTGCAGTTAGAGCATTGATTTTTAGCTCTATCTTCTTTTTTAATGTAAACATTGAGCCTACACATTTCTTTCTGAACACTGCCTTGAGGGTGTCCAATAGGTTTTGATATGTTGTATTCTCATTTTCATTTGTCTCAAGGTATTTGCTGAATTCCCTTGCAATTTCTTATTTGACATACTGATTAAGAGTTTGTTGTTTAATCTCCATATATTTACGAATTTTCCCTTTTGCTTTCCATTATTGATTTCCTGCTTCATATTTTTATGATCAGAGAAAATGTTTTGTATAATTTCAATCTTTTAAAATTTATTGAGTCTTGTCTAGTGGCCCAACATATGGTCTATCTTGGAGAAGGATTCATGAGCACTTGCAAAAAAATTATATCTTGCTGTTTTGGAGTGCAATTTATATAAATATATTTGTTTGGCCTAGTTCATTTATCATATTATTCATGTTCTCTCTTTCTTTATATATCTTCAGTCCAGATGTTCTATCCAATACTGAGAGTGGTGTACTGATGTCTCCAACTTTTATTGTAGAGAAATCTGTTTTTCCCTTCAATTTGCCAGTGTGTGCCTCATGTATCTAGGGCACTTGGGTTAGGTGCATAAATATTTTATATAGTTATTTCTTCTTGGTGAATTGCCCCGTTTATTAATATATAATGACCTTCCTCATTCCTTATTCCAGCTTTGCATTTGAAATCTATTTTGTCTGATATTAGTATCACTATGGCAGCTCTTTTTTGGTTACTATTTACCTGGAATATCTTTTTCCAGCCTTTCACTTTTAACCTGGTCCTGTCCTTACATCTGAGGTGGGTCTCTTGTAGACAACATAAAGATGGCTCATATTTTTTTATCTATTCAATCAGTCCATGTCTTTTGATGGGGGAATTTAAGCCATTAATATTCAATGTTATTACTGTAAAGGCATTACTCACATCATCAATTTTGTCCTTTGTCTCTTTGTTGTCACATCATTCTATTGTCTGTCTTCTTACCCTTTAGTTTACCCTTCTTAATAATCTTAAAATTTACACTCTTCTCCAAATCTCTCACCCTTGTTTTTTCTTTCAGGCTGCAGGACTACCTTTAGTATCTCTTTTAATTCTTTTCTTTCAGTAACATATTCTCTCTCTCTTTTTTTTTTCTGTGAAGACTTTGAACGCATGATCCTTTTCTTCATGCCTCCATGGTTTCTGATGATAGATCACTTCTTAATCTTATTGAGTTTCCCTTGTATGTGATGCTTTGTTTTTCTCTTGCGGCTTTCAGAATCCTCTCTTTCTCTCTTCTATTTCTCATTCTGCATAGTGGGTGTCTTGAGGTAGGTCTATTGGTATTTATTCTGTTTGGAGTGTCTTTTTCTTCTTTAATAATGATATTTATGTCTTTCATAACTTGGAACTTTTCAGTTATTATATAATGTGAATGTCTGTGCGTTTTGCATTGTCATTCAATTCCCTGGGACTCAGTTCCATTTTTTTCCATTCTCTTCTCTTTCTGTTCTGTCTTTAAAAATCACTAATTCTGTCTTCAAACTGTTCAGACCTTTTCTTATGTGCCTTTAATGTATTTTTACTCTCATCCATTATGTCTTTCATTCCTATGAGGTCTGTTATTTTCTTTGCAGGCTTTCAAATTGTTCATTATGCTCACCCAGTATCTTCTTAATATCCTTTATTTATTTAGTCATATTTACTTTAAGTAATTTGAATTTATTTAGGAGAATTGTATGATTATCACTGATTAATTTTCTTAAATCCTGTATCTTTTCAGGATATTTTGTTAGTTCCTTTGGCTGGGCCATCTCTTCCTCTTTCTTATTATGGCTTGTAATTTTTTGTTGATGTCTAGGCATCTGAATATGTTGGTGAATTTACTCTGATAGCCAATTTCTCTCTCTTGATTATGTTTATTTCACAGCTCTTTATTGATATTCAGTTCAACTTATTCTAAGTCTTTAAATTGCCCAGTATAAGTTATCAAATAAGACGAGGGACTCACTAATGGGGCACAGATTTTCCTCCCTGGGTTAGGATACAAAGAATTCCATAAATAGCTTTTATCCAGACAATTTCCAGTCATGCCTACAAATGGCTCTCATCAGCATACTTTTCCATGGAAATTTTTCCATCTCTGCATTCCTGTGTTCCTGTGTTAAATCTCCAGACCAGAGATTCAAAGTGGGCTTTGCTGGCCAAATTCTCTGGGTAAAGCACCCCCAAATCCCCATCACTTTTCCCTTGAAATATCTGACAGGGAGCAAGATATCTGTTCTCCTCTCATTCTGCTGCAGTGAGCCAGTGGGTTGAACCCCGCTTAATATCTTGGAGGTGGGAGAAGGGAGCCCTTCCAAGCCTCTGCTGGGTCTTGGTAACTCATGTTTGTTTTTTCAGGTTCTTTGTCTCTCTATCCCTCATTCTACTGGGAACTGTATAGCACTTTTCTGGTCTGCTGACCCTCAAAGCAGGTCCCTTGGAAAGATTTTGGCTTTTTCTTCACTGTTTTTGTTAGATCATTGAACTCTTCCTGTTAGTCTGATGCCACCTTCCCCTGAATTCTCTATCTTAAACAATGTCCCTATGGGTTGAATTTATTTTAAATAAAATTTTTCGAAGATATTATTGTAGTTGATGTGTATTTCTACTGAATCAGGGTAGATCTAAATCCATATTACTGGAGGCTTGATAAAGAGAACTGGAATTCCCAGAAACTAGAAAGGAGAGCACATCACCATGTGATAGAAGTAGAGATAAAAGCCAAGGAACATTAGGGATTGTTGTTGGCCAGCAACAAAATGTTACATTCTTAGGCGAGAAAGCAGTCTTTGCTGATTTCTTGATTTGGGATATCTACTAGCCTCAAAACCATGATCCAATAAATTCCTCCTGTCAAGCTAAAATCAGTTTGTGGTATTTGTCATAAGAAATCTGGCAAAGTATGACAAACCTTTTTATGTACTTTTCTTGCCTTATTGAACTGGCTAAAATTGCTGGGGCAATGTTCAATAAGATCAGTGAGAGCATATATCCTTATCTTGTTCCAAAT
Source organism: Tolypeutes matacus (assembly GCA_026826555.1). Lineage (NCBI taxonomy): Eukaryota > Metazoa > Chordata > Mammalia > Cingulata > Chlamyphoridae > Tolypeutes > Tolypeutes matacus. Next base: position 1,556,614 of record JAKSZT010054129.1, read on the forward strand.
ATTAGGGGAAGGAGTCATTCAGTGTTGCATGATTAAGCACAATGATATCTGCAGAATCTTTGTAAAGTCCCTTTATCATGTTAGAGAAGTGGTTTATAGTACTTATCACTAATGAATGTTGAAATTTTTCAAATGATTTTCTGAATCTAATTGATACAGTCATATATGTTTCCTTCTTTAGACTGTTGATAGAGTGAATTACAGTGATTTCCAATATTGAACCATACTTGCATTCAAGGGTAAACTCCATTTGGTCAGGATTTATTATGTTTTAAATATTTTGCTAAAAAATTTGACATATATTTCAAGGAGGATTTTTGTGTTACTGTTCATAAGAGGTAATTTTCTGTAATTTGCTTTTCTTTAAGGTCTTTGTTTTTGTTCTAGGGTTGTTTAATTTATGTTTTTTAATTTTTGCACACGAATACTCAGTTTACCAAGAAGTATAATTCATGATCATATACACACCTTCTAACATTGTTTCACACACAAGGAGATAATGACAAATTCACATAACATTTTAGACTAACTCTCACATAATTATAAACAATGATGATGAGAAAATATGCCACTTGAATAATGAAAAAGAAAGAGCTTATAGTGTGCACATATGAAATATATGTATATGCTTGTAGAAAGAAAATGTTTTGATGCCAAACTGAGTATGCTTATTCTGCTGAAACATACATGGAACATTTACTAAACTTGACTTCTGTGGTACATTGAGTCTTTTTAAATATAGGCATTTATAAATGAATTTCCCTCTTAGCACTGCTTTTGCTGCATCTTTCATGTTTGTCATTTTCATTCGTTTCAAGGTTGTTTCTGATTCGTTTGCAATTTCCTCCATGACCCACTGATTGTTTAAGAGTGTGTTGATTAACTTCCATATATTTGTGTATATTCTGGTTTTCTGCCCCATACTAATTTTTTTAAGGTACTGGGGCTGAGTATTGAACCCAGAACTTCTTATGTGGGAAGCCAGAGCTAAGCCACTGAGCCACATGAGCTCCGTGAGGTTTTTATTCCTTTTTTTTTTTTTTTCTCATTGTTTTGTTTTTCTTTTTGGGAGGCTTAAAATGAATGAAAATGAGCACACAACATATATATATTTTTAAAAAGGAGCTAACATCAAATACTTAACTGTACACATGGAAGAACTAGAAAAAGAACAACAAATTAATCCCAAAGGAAACAGAAAGAAGAAAATAGCAAATGTTCTAGCTGAAAAAAATGAAATTAGGATTAAAAAAAAACACTAGAAAAAAATAACAAAACCAAAAGCTGGTTTTTTGAGAAGATTAATAAAATTGACAAACAGATAGACAAACAAAGAAAAAAGAAAGAGGATGCAACACTGATTCAACAGAAAGAAAGAGTACCATAAGATGATACTTTGAAAAAAATATATGACAACAAGATGGATAACTTAGACGAAACGGGAAAATTTTTAGAAACACACAAGTAAACTACATTGTCAAAAGAAGAAATAGAAGAAATCAACACAACAATCACAAGGAGTGTGATTGAATTAATCATCAAAAACCTCCCAACCAAGAAAATTCTACGACCAGTTGGCTTCATGGGTGAATTCTAGCAATTATTCTGAAAAGAAGTAACACCAATCATCCTTAAACTCTTCCAAAATAGAAATGGGGGGAACATGACAGAACTCATTCTATGATGCCAATATCACCCTAATACCAAAGCCACACAAAGACAACACAAGAGAAGAAAACTACAGACCAAGTTTTCTAATGAACTTAGATGTTAAAACCCTCATCAAAGTACTTGCTAATCATATTCAACAACACATCAAATGAATTATCCACCATGATTAAGTGGGTTTTATCCCAGGTATGCAAGGATGATTCAACATAAGAAAACCAATCAATGTAATATACCACATAACAGATTGGATAAAAGCAAATCACATGATCACCTTTATTGCAGAAAAAGCATTTGACAAGATACAGCATTCTTTTTGTAAAAAAAAAAAAAAAAAAAACACTTTGAAGGACAGGAATATAAGGAAACTTCCTTAGCATGATAAAGGGTACAAATGAAGAACCCACAGCTAATATACTCAATGGTGAAATGCTAAAGGCTTTCCCTCTAAAATCTGGAGCAAAACAAGGATGTCCACTGTCCCCATTCTTCTTTATCATTGTATTAGAAGTAATTGGTTGAGCACTTAAGCAAGTAAAAGAAATAAAGGGAATCCAAATTGGAAAGAAATAATATTTTCACTCTTTGGAGATAACATGATCCTATATGTGGAAAGCCTGGAAACATACAACAAAGTTTCTAGAGTTGATAAACATGTTCAGTAAAGTGGCAGGATATAAGATCAGCATGCAAAAATCAATAACATTTCTGTACACTCATAATGAACATTCTAAGGAGGAAATCAATAAAAAATTTCAATTTACAATAGCAACTAAAAGAATCAAGTATCTGGAAATAAACTTAACTCAGGGTGTAAAGGACTTGTACACAGAAAACTACACAGCATTGTTAAGGGAAGTCAAAGAAACCCTAAATAAAGGGAAGAATATTCCATGTATATGGATTGGAAGACTAAATATGATTAAGATGTCTATCTTACCCTAATTGATTTACACATTTAACGCAATCCCATAAAAATTACAAAAGCATTTTTTACTGAACTGAATTATGACATTTATTTGGAAGGGTAAGAGGCTCTGAACAGCCAGAAATATATTGAAAAAGAAAAACAAAATTGAAGGAATCATGTTACTACAAATCTACGGTGGTCAAAACTGCATGGATTTGTCACAAGCACAAAAAATATGCCACAAGGATAGACATATTGACCAATGGAACAGAATTGATAATTCTGATATAAGCCAATGAGTATACAGCCAACTGGTATTCAACAAGGCCACAAAGCCCACTCATGTTGGACAAAACAGCCTCTTTAACCAATGGTGCTGGGAGAACTGCATATCCATATCCAAAGGAAGGAGAGAGGATAACCATTTCATGCCATATACAAAAATTAACTCAAGTTGGATTAAAGACTTAAATAAAAGAGCAAAGACCACAAAGCTGCTGGAATAAAATCTAGGGAAGTATCTCTGAGATCTTATGGTAAGAAATGGGTTCATAAACTTTATATTCAAAGCTTAAGCAAAGAAAGAAAAATAGATAAATGGAACCTCCTAAAAATTAAAAACTTTTGCACTTCAAAGGTGTTTGTCAAGAAAGAAAAAAGACAACCTACTCAATGGGAGAAAATATTTGGGAAGAACTTATCCTAAAAGGGTCTAATATCCAGAATATTTAAAGAAATCTTGCATCTAAAAAAATAAAAAGTAAAATAATTTTTTTTTTTAAATGAGCAAGAGATTTGAATAGACACTTTTCCAAAGAGGAAATACAAATGGTGAAAAAGCACATGAACAGGTGCTCATCATCACTACTTATTAGAGAAATCCAAATCAAAACTACAATGAGATAACATCTTACCCCTATTAGACAGAAAATTACATGTTGCAGCAGATGTGGAGAAATGGGAGCACTCATCCACTCCTGGTAGGAATGTACTATGATGCAGCCAATGTAGAGAATGGTTTGAAAGTTCCTCAGAGAGCTAACTATAAAATTTCCATATGACCTAGCAATCCCACTACTATGTATATACACAGAAGAACTGAAAGCAGGGACATGAACGGATACATACACACCAATGTTCATAGTGGCATTATTCACTATTGCCAAAAGTTGGAAGCAAACCAAGTGTCCATCAATAGATGAATGGATACGCAATATGTGGTATATGCATACTATGGACTATTTCTCAGATGCAAGAAGGAATGAAATTTTAACATTCACGAAAACATGGATGAATCTTGAAGACCTTATGTTGAGTGAAGTAAACCAGTCACTAAAGGACAAATATTGCATAACCTCTCATTTATAACCTAAGAATATTAAGCAGACTCACACAGACAGAGTCTGGAAGATCCCAGGAGACAGAAAGTGAGTAGAGAGTGTTAAGCCAATTCTCAACCTGGATAGAACCTATGATAAGGTGGAAGGGAGTGGTTTGGCAGAGGATGGAGGTGATGCTGCTGCAGGTATGTGAGTGGATTCGATGATGTTGGTGTCAGGGTAATGGGGTTGGAGAATGGGTAGGACTCTCTGTGTAAATGGGGAAAAGAAGGGAGGAAAAAACAGGTGAACTCTGGGAAAGTGGAAGTCTGTAGCTGAAAATACAATTGTGGGAATGTTCTTTTGGCAAATATGGCAGGGGAGGGTCACTAGTGCAGAATCTTGGTGTTGGGGACATATGTGGGAAAAGGAGCTCCTGGGGCATGCTTCTATGTAATATGAATGTGTTCATCTTGTCATAGAGTGTTATCTCAGTGGGGGTGACCCACACAGTAAACAAAAACTATTACAGTCCCTTCCTGGAGAGTCCTGCTATTTTCTCAAATAGAGAGGCAAGAAACTCTTGAGTACATAAACAGTGCTTAATAAAAGAAAACAGACCAATATGTCAAGCCGTCGATATTAATGCATGTAACTACGAACCTTATTCTTGTAAAATTAAAACTTAACCTAATAATAACTATTGCCTAAGAGTTACTTCCTGAAAACCCCCTTGTTACTTAAGGCCTCTTTCTAAGCAAAACTCAGCAAATAAATGTATTATCTACCCCTGGTTTGGAACATGACTTCCAGGGATAAGCCTCCCTGGCATTGAGGGATTCATACCAAACACCAACCAGTGATGCATTTGGAAAAAAACCTTGACCAAAAGGGGGAAACATTAAATACAAGAGTTTTTACATCTAAGAGATTTCAAAATAAGTTGGATGGCCGTTCCAGAGGTTACACTTATGCATGTCTAAGGCAGATCTCATTAACTGCTACTGTGACCAAAGCCTCAAATAAGGGTGCTTCTGAGGCCTTTACAGCCATCTGAACACTCTCAGCAAGGTACACAAACCCTTGAAATCAGCACCCTGTCAGTTGGTCTTACCTTAATATAAATGACAATGTATTTTCCCAGTGTAACAGAGTTAGACCTTTTACAATTTCCATACACATGATTCCTCTACCCCTTTTATTGACCCTATAATTAACACTATATCCATTAAATATATACCTCAGACACTTAAATTTTCAGTCCATTCTTATGCCAGTTGAGGCCCGAATCTCAAAAGAATTGCAGCCAATATCTACTCTCCAGATCATAAGATTCATCCAGGTCAACTAACAAAATGATGATGATGGACAACCTCCATCCCTAAAAACATTTAATTATCTACAAGTGCATGCAAAACCATTCTGTTTGCCCCATAAGACACAAGCACTCACTCAGTCTAAAGCAGAGTGTGTATCACCATTCCCAAATCCTCAAGTTTGAGGATTGAACAAACATAAGGGGAGAATACAACCATGGACAAAGTAAACTTATTAATATTTAATAATGGAAGAACATGTAACATTATTATAAAGATAGTGTTTACCAGATGTTCTGTGGGAAGGGGGAGGGATAATATGTGGAATATAGGGCAGGTTTAGGGTATTGGGAATAAATGTAAACCACAATGTAAATGGATCCCTTATACATTTTATTTTTCTCTTTTTTATGGAAATTTTTAAAACTTTATTTTGTACATTTAAAAATTGAAAATATAAACAATTAAAAACTAAAAAGAAAACAGTTGAATAAAAACATACATTTCTCAATTAAATGTACAGGGTGCATATAATTTTTTAAATCTTACCATATGTTACACAGTATATTTGGTTCATAGTAATGCAATCATAGAGTTCCCTTATACTTTTGATATAACTTTTCTGTAATCTAAATCCTCTTTAAGAGTAAAGTTTTATATTAATAAAAGTTAATAAATCCCCACTGAAAAGTCAACCCATTTCTAGTATATTGTCTTGGCAGCCTTTAGCAAACTAAAACAACCTCTTATTCGACACAAAGTAAACCTAAAATGGAAACAGCCATCCTAAATAAGAAATCATGGTCTCATTCAATAATCACAATAAACTAAACTGATAAAATAAAGACAATCATAGAAAGATATGGCTAATTAAAAGCACACAATTTTAAATAGCTTAGTTAAATAAGAAAAAATAACTTATTTAGAATTGAATGGACACAATTGTAATAAATGTGCAGCACTAATGCAAAATATTAGTAAGAGAATGGTATCTGGGATCTCTGTTTCTTTTTTCATGATTTTTCTGTAAACTTACATCTTCCCTAATAATAAAACACAAATGAATCAGTGACTTCACAAAAGAAATTTAAATGTAAATTATAATCTCCATTATAATGTATGGGTAAATATGTATTCAAATCAGGTGTTAAAATGTAAATGGATGGTAATTTGTCAGCCTCTATTAAAATATACAATCTATATTCCCTTCAAACCCCCAAATTCACTTCCGAGTCTCAATTCCAAAGTAGCATCTGCACATGTACCCAAATACTAGCATACATAAATTATAACTGCATTATTTTAAATAAGTTTTATATGTTGAAAAATAAATATTCTTCAAAAAGGGAACAATTAAATAATGGTACCATCCATTATATGGACCCAGTATAGGATCTTTTACATTCCATTGAATGGACACCACAGAATTACCACCTCCTGGAAGAAAGACCACCCAACCTCCAGAAAGAACAAAATAGAAACCCTACATAAACTAGTAGGCCACCCTTCCACATGCCTAAATCTTCCTTCAGCTGGAATAAAGACATCATCATGAACCTACCCTCCCTCCCCACTATTAGGCAAAAACTAACTGTGACTATATGCCTTGAGACCGCTGGGGCTAATCTCATGGTGCCCTGTGCCCATATGCTTTTTCTCCATAACTATAACAGTCTAGACCCAAATCACCCTTCAACAAGCACACTTTAGTTTACAAATGGCATTGCAAATCCCATTTTTGTCTCCATTACCTTTCTTCCACAGCTGAGGCCCTGCCACTATGCCCTCTGGAAAACAAAGTCCATCATCATAAGATTGTCCTAAATCAGTTCTTTAAATTTTCCTTTGTCCTTCCTGCTCTAACTGAAACTTTCCACTGAAGATACCGATTCTCCGGCAACCATCTCAAATGCTGACTGTTCAATCTCACCCTATAGTATAGGATCCAGAAGTGGAGTGTGTATCTTCATTGTTACTCCCTTACATCTTACTCACTTTAACCTAGCCAGTTTCAGGCTTTATTTCCCATTAGCCCTTCCTGTTTGTAGTCATCTAGAACACTCTGTCCTGGAACACTCTGACTCATTCCTCATAGATTGTATCACCTGGCTCTTTCTCACTCTAACACTACTCCTTGGTCATACAAAACAAACATTATCACCAAAGTTATTTACATATAACAAAATTATGGCATCCCTGAATATCTGTATGGTAAATAATTTGCTCAAAGCTGGATCATCTTAGTAATAGATCTCACATTTGACTTTTTCCATTTGCAATTTGCCTAACCCCTTTTATGATTTTTCATTTTCAAGGATTCTGCTTTTCATTTGCCTTCCAAGGTTACATAAATTTCAAAATCAGGACTCATACTGCCATCAATTCTGAAAGATTATTCCTTTCCTTTGACTTTTTTTATTATTATTATTCCTCCTCTGTTCTCAGATACCAAAAGCCCTACAATTCTTTATGTCTCAGATCCAATTTTATAAAAATAAAGAGGGAGTTTTAAATGATTCCCAGGGATGAGCCTTCTTGACACCAAGGGATTATTACCAAGTACCCACTAGCAATACAACTGGAAAAAGACCTTGACTAAAAGAGGGAAAAGATAAAGACAAATGAATTTATATCACTAAGACACTTCAAAGTGACCAGGAAATGTATTAGTCACCCAAAGGGGTGCTGATGCAAAATACCAGAAATCTTATGGCTTTTATAAGGGTATTTATTTGGGGTAGAATCTTACAGTTATCAGGACATAAAGTATACGTTACTTCCCTCATCAAAGTCTATTGCCAAGTGTTGCAACAAGATGGCTGCCAACGTCTATCAAGAATTCAGGCTTCTTGGGTTCCTCTCTTCCCAGGGCTCTGTTTCTCTCTAGGCTCAGCTTCTGTACTCTCTCCACAAGGCCAGCTATAGACTATTAGGTGATTGGTTCTGTGTCTCTCCCTGGAGCTCAATTCTCTCCAGGCTCAGATGCATTGCCTCTCTGTGTGCTTACCTCCTGGGGCTCCAGCATTAAAACTCCAGCATGGAAACACCCAACTCTGTTCTTTGCCATGTCTTTTCTCTGGGAGTCCCCGCCCACCAAGGGGTGGGGACTCAATGCCCTACTGATGTGGCCCAAATTCCTAATCATAATTTAATCAATTAATTGTGATACCTCTGACAGACCAGTTTACACACATAATCCAATAACTATTTTTGTGATTCATAAATGATGCCAAACTGCTACATAAGATCATTCCAGAGGTTACACTTATGCACATCTCAGTAGGAACTCACTGACTGCCAAATTAGACACTATCCCAAATAGTGGGGCTCCTTAGGGCTCTGGGACACCCAGGCACTATGGTCAGGGTAGATAGCTCATAAGTTTGGTGACTTGCCACTGGGCCCCACTTTGGGGTTTGTGCTCCCTGTGAGACAGAATTGGACTCAGTTGTGGTTTCCCTACACATGGCTTTCCAATCCCTGCTATTTGAACCAATAGTTGTTGCTGGAGTTGGTAGGTGTACACCCAAGAGACTTCAATATCTGGGTTATCCATATGCCAGCTGGGCCCTGAGCCTCAACAGGTTTGCATCCCTACTCTCCAGTTCTTGGATTCACCCAGAACAACTAACAATGTGATGATAACGGACGAGCAGCACACCAAGGAACTGAGAGAAACTAAAACTGAAAGGAAGAGAGTTCCATCCATGGGCCATATGGGATTGAAGTCTTCTTCCAATTAGAGGTGGAGTGGGCATTACCATCCTAGAACCCTCAGAATTGGGGAATGAACTATGGACTAGAGTAGACTTGCTGGTATGCTACTATAGACTTCTTGTGATTCTAGCAATGGAAGAACTTATATCATTGGTGTGGAAACAGTGGCCACAGGAGGTTCTGAGGTCAGGGAGAGGGAAAACAGGTGTAATATGGGGTCATTTTGGGGACTTGGGAATTGTCATGAATGACATTGCAACAACAGATACAGGCCATTATACATCTTGCCATAACATACAGAATTGTGTGAGAAAGACTGTAAACTACAATATAAACTATAATCCATGCTTAGTGGCAATGATCCAAAATGTGTTCACCAATTGCAATGAATGTACCACACTAATCAAGGTTGTTGTCAATGTGGGGAGCAGGGAGTATGGGAGTCCCTTATTTTTTAATGTAACATTTATGTAACCTAAATATCTTTTTTAAAAAGTTATTAAAAAAATAAGGAGCTCTAATTCAGCCTGGAAGAGACCCATTCTTTCACCTAATATATATATATATATATATATATATATTTTTTTTTGTCTGTGTTATTTCTTCTCTCTCACCTAAGTTAGATTTGGGAAACATTTAGGTTTAAAGTGTACAGTTGCTGGATGCACAATCTCTCTGCAAATTTAAATGCTTTGCACATGAGTACATCCTTGCCAAAACAAAGGTGCAAGATTGATAGTTTCTGGTACTTCTCTTCCTTGTTTTTCTGCATTCCTCACCCACAGTAAGCAATGTAAGAGGAAAGTGGAAAGAGAAAGACAGATGGATGTCGATGAAAAGACTTGCTCATTCAGTCTGGCTCTGGTCCTCTTGTCAGTACCGATCAAAGAACCTCTGTGGAAACTAAGAATAAAAGGTCGTACCTGCCTTTTGATTGGTGACATTAAGATACTTTCCCATGGCCATACAGCTAGGATAGAATAGCGTCAGGATGACCTGGTACTTCAACTCAAGTGCTTAACCACTTTTTAAAAAAGTCATTTATTTATTTTAACAAAACTTAGATTTCATAAATGCTACATAAAAAATATAGAGAATTCTATTATGCCCACTCCTTCCCCCTTCCGCACTTCCCCACATTAATACCATCCTTCAGAACACCTGTAATTTAAATCCATTCCCTACTCCTTTGTGATCGATGTAATTTCTTTTTTAAGCCTAAAGAAGATTTATGCCAGCTTTGCAACCTGGGAATGTCTTTCTCAAGGACCTCCAATCAGCTCTGTAAAATGTAAACTATAAGGAAGATGGCATCCTTATCTCCCAATTTCCATGGAAGTATAACTTAGTCTTCTGGTTCCAAATTGGAACTATCTACTTGTCATATATATATATGAGAAGTTGAAATAATCCTTTGGCTAGAAGTGACAAGTAAACACAAGGGCCACCCCAATTACCATGTAAATTTAAGTTGACTATGTGTGACAAATGAAGCTGTCAAGTACTCTTGTTTGAGGACTATTTGTCTTGAGAACATGTATGCACTGGATTATATATGCTTGTAAAATAAAAGGGTGAGAGTTCCTTCTTTCTTTACAATCTCTTTAGTGGATTGCCTGTGATGGATCATGTTCTGGTTTAATGCTTATTCTATAATAATTTCTTTTTCTTAATTCTTTACCTTGTTGAGAGGTTTTCTTCTGAGTTGAGAGAAGGTTTTGTTTTTCATTATAGTTCCCCAATAATGGAGCCTGATTGAGGTGGTCATGATGGAGATGATGAGGGCGATAATGAGAAATATGATGATGGTCATGATGATGGTAATGGACTTTTGTTTGTATTGTTTTATGATATTTAGGTCCTCTCTCATGAATTTCCTGTGTCTATCCTTGAATGTTTTACTTAGCTTTATATAATTGTGTGTGTATATAAAAATGATTTGGAGAATGAATGTAGCTCAACTCGTTGAGCACCTGCTTCCCATGTACAGGTACTGGGTTTGATCCCTGGTATCCACTAAAAATAAGCAAGCAAGCAAACAAAGAAACAAAAAAACAAAGAAAAAACTCTCATTGGGGAGTGGATGTAGCCGAGTGGCTGAGTGCCTGTCATTGAGCATGTACACGGTCCTGGGTTCATTTCCCAGTACCTTCTAAAAAAATGATTTGTCAGTTATCCAAAATCACAAATCTTTTCAAGGTTTAGGCTTTTCTATTTATTGTTTATCTTAACTTTGTCCATGGAGTTTATAGTCTTTTTCATTAAGTTTACCATTTGTTGGTTATATAAATACTTCTAATCCCAAAGATTAACTGTTCCTCTATATTTTCTTCATCAAATTTAATATTTTGCTCTTTGCTATTTTGGTTTTCAACCTACCTGTAGCAGTTTGATATTGTTCACGAATTCCAAAAATAGATATTGGATTATGTTTGTGAACTGGCCTTTTCCTCTGTGCATATTATATTACATTGGATTCAGGGGTTTCACTTTTAGTTGATTAAATAATGATCAAGGCTTTGATTGGACGATGTCAGTAGGATGTTGAGTCCCCACCACCTTGGTGGGCAGGGACTTACAGAGAAAATCAAAGAGCAAAGAAGAGAGTGGGAGTGTTTTGAGCTTGAGCCTGGGAAGTGAACACAGAGGAGAAGAACACAGAGGAAAAGAGATGGCTCCTTAAGCATGGCAGAAACCCTGGGGAAAGAGACAGAGCCGTTCAACTGATAGTCTACAACTGGCCTTGTGGAGAGGGCACAGCAGCTGAGCCCACAGAGAACGAGAGCCCCAGGAAGCGAGGAACCCAAGAAACTTGATCTCTTGGCAGACATCAGCAGCCACTTGCCCCAACATGTGGCAATAGACTTTGGTAAGGGAAATAACTTGTGCTTTATGGCCTGGTAACTGAAAGCTTCTACCCCAGATAAATACCCATTATAAAAGCTGACAGATTTCTGGTATTTTGCATCAGCATTCCTTTGGCTGACTAATACACTACCTATATGTAATGAATCTTCATAGTGTATGTCAGTGGTTAAATTTTACTTTATTCACCTATTGATGACAATTATGTTAACATAATTTTTCAGTGCCACCTCTGATATAAAACAACCACATTGTGCCTTGGTTTCTTCCTGTATTTTCTGTTGTAGTATATTGATTTAACATCTGAAACAGCTACAATGTCATTTCATTTTTAAAATATGGAATCTTTTACTTTTTTTGGTGGCACCTTAGGATCACTCAGGAATATTTTTTCTTTTTGTTTTTTTATTAATGACTTTTTGTGAAAAAAGTCCTACTGAGTTTTTGTTAAAATGGCATTCTCATATATGCCATTTTAATAATTTTAAACCAAATTTTTGTATACCTCCTTATAGAATGTTCATATTCTTAGGAAAAGACATGCTCATATTTGTTATATTATGGAAATTGTTTCTAAATCTGTTTATATAGTTCTTTATTTTGAGGTAACAATAAGCAATGATTATTTTCACTTTGCTGTTACCATATGGTTTTGTTTGTAAAAAATTACAATCAAACATGTTTAATTGTGCCTCTAATGCATCCCTCCAAATAGTCCTAACACAGAATTAATGCTTATGTTATTGCCTTGATTTAGGATTTCTTTCTCCAAGGAGAAGAAAACTTTAGGTTTCCCAGGCAATTTGAGGGTTGACTTTGATTTTACATTTCCAACATTTTTAGTTTTGATTATCATCTAGGCCAAAGTTAGTTGCTTGCCTGTACCCATGGCACAGAGGTAAAGGTTCTTTTGCCCATTCTTATGAAGATTGCAGCACCTCATATATTTCCTACGAATGCAAACATTCTTTTCAGAATCTCACTTTCCCAATATTAAATCTTCTGTATCTGCATAGATATCGAAGCCTCAAAGGAATCCAGCTCATTTCCTTCTCTGACCTCTAGACCTTGCCTAAATGCATGAGAGTAACAACTTTAAATTTTAGTTAATTAATTCAATTTTTACATTCACAATAGAGTCCTGGGATTTATTTAACTTTATTGAATAATAATTATTATGTCCACTGATGGAAATGATGAAATTGTGTCTTTAAATTTCAGGAAATTCAACAGGCATTCATCTCTTTCCCTATAGAATACATACTAGTTCTTGTGGATTATATTACATCATGTTTTCCTATCATTGTTAAAAATTATATAATCACTTCAGTAAAATACAAATATTCTTCTATAGTTTATAAACTTTCTGAAAATACTATGTAGATTTTGAAAGAAGAAATTGATATGAAAATCCAGAAAAAATCATTGGAGCAAAATTTAATCATTGGCCCTGAAATATGTAACATGGAAAAACTTTTCATTTCACATTATTGCAGCTTTAGTTCTTGGTTTACAAAATTCTCATTTCTTTATTCCACTAATATTTTGCAAGGTGTACAAACAACAGAATATTTCTCATTTACAAATGCACAGAAATATTCTATATGAATTTTACTGACAGTCATTTGTTTCCCAGATTATTCTGGAAGAATTTCCGTGCCAAGGTATGGATACTCAGACATCATTGATCACCATTACTTGAATTTGAAAGAGTACAAATTGTACACAAATGATCAGAATAATAATTTTGGTGAGTTTAAATATATGGAGTTCACATGGAAAATGGGAATGTTTCCAAATTCTACATCCAGGAACATGACTACTCAGTATAACTGGGATTTCATCCAAAAGATGGCCTGAGGTGCAGTGCTGGCAGAGGAATATTTCCCCTTTCTGCAACTCACTGTTTAGAATTCAAGTTCAATAGAAAGTTGGATCTCTTTTTGTTGTTGAACACATTTTCTGCAAATTCCCAGATCCCAAGCTCTGCTCTGTCCCGTATCCACATCCTAGTAATGACAACCAGCGGTGAACTGAGGTCAGCCCTGTTTATACTATGCTCCACTGAATCTCTCAGCATGCTTTTGCCTAATTCTCTTTGGTATACCCACCTCAGACACTTTCCAGATCATGAGAAATGATGACATAAGCCTTAACACTATCAACATACAAGGTCATATGCTGTGTGGAAGTTAAAAATAAGTAGCTCAGCAAATGGACAATATATAGTGCCACTCTTCATTTCAACTTCAAAGCACCAAATATCTCTCTCTCTCAACTACTTTAATAATGTTCTTTCTCTAGAAGTTAGACCCTTTCCAGGAATCAATTTCTTGACCTTCCTGTCTCAAACAAATTACCCTAGTTAAGCTTTGTAACAACATGCTCCTATATATTAGCAATTATTTTATTTTAACATTAAATTTTGTAATTATTTGATTTAATATTTTTCTCTATTTAATGTGTAAGCTACAGAGAGACAGAGACCATGACTGTGTTTTGTTCCTACATTTATTCTACATTATTGGACAACTCCTGATGAGTGCAGAAAATGTATAGATATTTGAATTTTAAAAAAACAACAAAAGAATAATACTCATAGTAGTACAAATTTAAAATATCATTTTTTCTCTGTAATTCCCAATATGCCTTCCCCAATACAATTGGTTAGCTGCTGTTTTCCCACTGTCTATTGAAAGTGAAGAGATTATGTCTGGGGTAACAGCTGGAGGCATGTCACATAAGGACAGAGGTGATTTTCACAGACACAAGTTTCCCTTTTGGACTGGGATAGGATAAGGAGGTCTTTGTTTGTAGAAGAAACCTGGATACCAATCTTTCTCCTAGAATAGAAACTAAGAAGTTACATAGGAAGTGCTTTGCACATTGACAATTATCCAAATAAATTCAGTATATAGAGGCTACAGAATTGCCCTTCTAATTGTGACCATAAATCCTGAGACAATGGGTTGCCCATCTGTACTGCTGGCCAGTTATTCTAAGTGGGTTAACAGTTCAGTATTAGTCCCTGGGTCAAGTCTGATACTGGGCTAAGTGGTGCAAGCAAGGAGGATAAAATGCTTGAAGGAGTTTTCCACCACACCAAGGGAAAGTTTAAATAAGGCAAAATTAAGCTGTATTGGATGGTTCATCCAAGAATAGGCAAATTTTCATACAGGTGAGTGTAATTGGCAGTCAGGGCTGAGAACCACTAGTGTAGTAGCAAAGCACAGATGTTTTAAGTGCCAGCAATCTTCACATTGAAGGGAGAGCCAGTTTCAATGTTGTCTCTTACTGTCAGTTTAGAGGGGATGGAAGTGTAAGTATACAATCTTTGCCTTAGAAATTTAGGATCCTTGCATTTTTGTGTAGAATAGTTCTCAGCTGCAGCTCCAATTCCTTGCTCTTGAAAATGAGCTTTTCCAACTTTCACCTGGCTTTGATCTCATTTTCAACAAACTTCATCCTGGAGCTCCTACTCAGGCACAGAAATGCAGCAGTGGGAGCAAATATAACCACATTTCAAGAACATGGTGTCTCAAGACAGTCCATACAGATAGGACATCAGCTTGCTTCTCAAAATTTTTCAGCCATGGCCATTGCTTAGGGAAAAATGGGAATGATCATAGCAAACTTTCTGAGTTGATTTCGTATTATTTTTTTGGAATTTCCTCATCTTTTCCATTAAAAGCATTATGCACCAAGTGCTTGCTATGCCCAGTGGTAGATAATAGGGACACAATTATAATGGATAACTGACACATATGTTCAGAAATTTGAAAGGCTATTGTAATAGGAAACAATGGTCATCTTTAGCCTTTGAGATGTCTTGACCACAGATCCAAACTGTTTGGGTCATAAACCCATATCAGGAACTGAAAGGTTGAAGAAATCATGGGGAGCTCTCAATTTACCAACTGCTAGAGCAGTGGTTCTCAACTGGTAGCTGTTTTGCCCCCAGGAGGCATTTGGCCATGTCTGGAGACATTTGTTTATCACAGCTAGAGTAGGAGGGAGTTAGAGATCAGGGATGCTGCTAAATATCCAGCATACATAGGACAGCACCCCAACAGCAAAGAATAACCCAGCCCAAAATATCAATTGTGCTAAGGTTGAGAAATTCTGACATGGAATAAAAGAGTATATACTTAGATTTAGAAACACATAAAAATACAGCACTACTTCAGCCTGGGTACAGAAATCAAATTTATTTAGAGTAGAAGACCAACATGCAACTAAATCAGGTATGTTATAGCAAGGATGTATTTGGGAACTCAATATTAGTTAAATTAATGAATTATTTTATTACCTTTATTTTCTATGTTTTTACTCTAGTTTTAGAACTCTGAGGAGTAAAAACATAAATTGCTTAAAAACAAGACTCTTCTCTCCTCTTGAATTCCCCTCTGGCCTCCTGCAGCTTCCACTGGCAGCTCAGTAGTGCTGAGAAATGGACCCCAAAATATTTCATTATTTACTTTCCCTCTTTTCCCCTTATTCACACCTTGCTATTCCCTTTAAACCAGTCCTATTTTGATGTAATTCTGACAGGGATTGAAAATTGTATTGATGCCATAAAGATTATACAGCAAAGAAAATGTATACTGAGTATATATTCTATTAAATATGTATAAAATATTACCTCAATAGCAATAAAAATTAGATAAAATCTAATTTCATATTTTTTTATTTAATCAGTTGATTTTAGGAGCAAATAAATAGATTAGAAGAATAATGCATTCATTTTATTTTTTTATTCTTTTATTTTATTTTTTTCTTAATGCATTCATTTTAATGCTAAAGCAGATTATTCACTACAATTGCATTTGTATAACTGCAAAAAGATATAGCTCTATTTTACACAATATCAAAAGATGGTTCTATCTGTTAGATTAAATTACATGTCTTGTTTATATTATTCAATTTGTTTATCTCAGGTTTCAAACGTTTTGAAAATGAGCAAGTATCAGTAGTAATAGGATCAAGGAGCCATTAGAAATTCACTAAACCCAAGATGGATACTGCTACACAATCAAAGGAAAATTAGACTCCCTGGTCACCAGACCTCATATTCTCATTTAAATCTACCCTGCATAGACCTTGAATAAATTGCCCTTTCCTTGGTTGGCTTCTACTCCAAAACTATTTTTTTTTGAATCTCCTCCATTTTTCTCCATTCATGAATTGGGATCTTGATGGTGGAAATAAGTTATTTTGGTCTATAAGGAAACATTTTGAAGGAAGAATTGAGCTTGGTAGTTTGCCAAGGCAAGCAGGCTTAGCATTGTCTAGATGAAGGAAAGGTGCATGGATTTATGCATGGAAACTTCTAATATCATTTGTCCATTACAATTTATAAATTTAACTGAGAAGATTTTTAAGAACTTTGATCGCCACCTTAATAAGAAGATTTGCACACATTATATCAGATATCCTGAGTTAAAAATGTTTCAGTGATCTGATAACACATATGGGTTTGGAAAACTTAACATGATGTCTTTTTTTATTTAAATAAATAAAATACAATCGATTACATGTGGTTTTGAAATTGATAGAAATATTATTTATTGACAAATAGAATTGTTTACAAAATTCCTTTATGAGCCAGGATACTGGTTTGTGCTTTTAATATTTCAGAAAATAAAAGCCTGTGATGTTGCCAGACAAACAACCAGGTAAACCACCCAATAGCCCTTAAAGACTAATCCTGAGACATTAAGACTTCAAAGAGAGAAATAGTCCTCCATTGTGCAATACAGGAGAATAGGAGAAAATTCTCTGCTCTATTATCCCTGAATTGGAGAAACTTTGGGTTTTTATAAAATTCAAACAAAGGAAAAAGGAGATAGTGATGGTGGGATGTTAGGAGATAATGATTGGTTTAAATGTGTAAGTGCAGGTCCCAGAGACTGGTTGGGGTGAGTGTCTCATAACAGGTTTAAAGATGTGCATTAAATTGCTTAATTAACATCCATTAAGAACTGACAAAGTTTGGTGGGGGAGATACATAAAATTATAAATATTTCAATCCACATAATAAAATGGGTAAGGAGGCTAAGCCAAACAGTTGTAACATGAAGTAAAAAGTGAGTAAAGAGGCTAAGCTAAACAAAGTGGGCCATCAAAGAGCTGTTAAGAATTGAGGAAATCCAGCAGTGAAATACAAATGGGGGCCAGTTAAGATAATAACACAGTATTAGAATCAAAGAAATTAGATTCAGTATTAGAATCAAAGAAATGCTTTTCAGATATTTGTCTTTACTGCCTTTAAAAGTTAACATACATCAAGGCCATGATTACAGTGAATGAGTCATTTTATATTGTATTAAAAGTAGAAAACATCTATATAATACTTCAGTATTATTTATTTGTTAAATATTAATACTCAGTTTCAGTGATAATTGGTGAGATGACTACTAAATTTATGAATGGTTACATAAAATAATGTTAGAAAATCACACTTGCACCCAAGTCTGGGGGTGTACTTTAACTTCTTCTTGTTTTTAATAAAAAACTTTTTACTCCCTTGCCTATCCTATGGCATTACCTTAAATTCCTCTATGCTACATAGCCAAGAACCTAGAACCCAGAACCCAGAGAGTTCCAATAACACTTTAGCAAACTAAGACAACTTCTAAGGTATATTTATCAGAACATGTTCCTTGTTTAAATGAATCACAAATTTTATTATAAGATTCTTAACCATCAATATCCTTTTAAAAATTTTTTTCATAGCAACATTATTTTTTATTTTATCGTGGTAATATTCATATAACAACATCCCCCATTTTAGCCATTTTTAATTGTACAGTTCAGTCATTAATTACATTCACAATGTTGTTCTACTGTCAGCACCATACATTACCAAAATTTTCATTACCCCAAACAGACATTCTGTACTCATTAGCTCCCCACTCCCCTCCCCCAGCCCCTGGTAACCTCTAATCTACTCTCTGTCTCTATGAATTTGCTTATTCTAGATATTTCAAACAAGTGGAATCTTAAAATATTTGTCCTTTTTAAAGATCTGTCTTGCTTATTTAAGTCATCGAAAAGTTTTCAAGTTTCATCACTCTTGTCACAATCACCTGAATTTCTTTCATTTTTATGAAAGTATAATATTTCATTGTACCTATAGACCACATTTTGTTTATCCAGTCATCTGATGATGGGCATTTCAGTTGCTTTCAGCAGCCTAGCAGAGTAAAACAGGTTTATACCTAGGAGTGGAATTGCTGGGTCACATGGTAATTCTTAGTTTAAGTTTTGAGGAACAGCCAAGCTGTTTTACATAGGGGCTGCACTATTTTACAATCCTATAAATGTCTTTTCAAATGATTCTTCCACAGAACCAATGTAGATGGTTTTTGCTTTGTATGAGCTATGATATCAATCGGCTTCCTGCTTACCTAGTTTTCTATTATACCAAATTATGGGAATGGCTTTAGTGTCTGTTATAGAATTTCTGTTAACTGGGTCACTACTTAGACTATGAACCAATTGCTGACACTTCTCCAGCAAAGAGGAACTAGTTTCATAATTTATACCTTTAATTTAATATTTCAAATTATTTAAATTATGTATATCACACTGTATATAAAGATTGTGACTAAAACCTATTTTGAAAATAGAAAAAAATACATATTGTTGTTCCAGTAATATCTAAAAAGATTACAAATAATTATAATTCATCAACTATCTTTAGGAAACACCAGAATCTCTTGCTTCAATAACTCTTTAAAATATCTTTCCAGATAGATATCTTTTCTGGAAAAGATATATTGATTTACAATTTAAATGGTCAGTACATTAATTTTCCAAGAGTATAATCTAGGTCTCAAAAATAGGTAATAATGCATTTCCAAACTGTGTTTTGTCCTATACTTTGACCTATTGCTTATGATAGATCAACCAACATATTATTTGACACTCTATTTGCCCATTTTAGAAAATTGCATTTTCTAAATTTTAGAAAATTGCAGCACTGTAGTAAAGAGCAGAGAATTGAGTGTGGATGAATGCACTGATCATTAGATGCTATCATAGGTAAAAATTTTAATGTCTATAATACTTAAAGCATTGTTGACCTAGAGAAGCAGAGATTTAGTGAAATATTAGGGACACTTTCCATATTATAGTGATAATAAAAAAAATGTCTTTTCTACTTCAGAAATTATCCATGCACATATCTTTTCCTCTATTGGAAACATATAATTTGGTTTCTATTTTTTCTAGAGGTCTCCTAACATTTTGATTAATCATACTATTAAATGGATCACATCAGTGCATTTTTTATTTAGTTCAGGGATTCAGTAACACATATGAGAGCCTTTAAAGAAATTTTTTAAAATGTTGAAAGTTGACCTGAAAGAAATCAAGGAAAGGAAATTTTAAGTCCCCAAGAAGTCTTTTGCACAAATATTTAATAATCAACATGTAATATTTTTTTAAGTGTTGCTTATTTAAATTCATACTTATGGTCTAAAGGAGGATCTCTTTTATTCTTACTTTTTGTGAAATGTGAACAGGACAGGAATCTAATTAATCTTAAGCAGATTTTATTTCCACAAATATTCATATTTTGAGAATATTGTTGTTTGTTTTCTCCAGGTTATTCTGGAAGAATTGAAGATCATGAATTTTTCACAGGACAGATATACAAGGGGTCTTGAATAGATATATTTTTTTCACATTTATTTATTTTTAAGCAGTTTTATTGAGATGTATTCACATACCATACTCTCTATACAAATGAATAATCATTGGCTTTTAGTATAATCACAAGATTGTGCATTCATTCCCAGAAAAAGATTTTAGAACAATTTCATTTCTCCAAAAAGAAAACCCCCACACCCCTTAGCAGTCACTTTCAATCACTCTATTCTTCCCCAGTCTTATATAACCACTAACCTAATTCCATCTTTATAAATTGAGTTATATTTACATTTTATATAAATGGAATCATACAATATGTATAATTTATAATGTCAGTAAATAGACCAAGGATTGCCTAGGGATGCAGAAGAACAGGAAAGGAGGTAGAAGGGGCCCAACAGGAAACGTTTTGGGATGATGAATATGGAAATTATCTTGATATTGGTGATGGTTTCAAGTGTGTATGCATATGTAAAACTTATCAAATGATATATGTTCTGTGAAATTTATTATATGTCAATTGTTCACCAAACCTGTTTTCTTTTGCATTTTATATTTTTCACATTGAGTACATATTTTGATTTTTATTTTCAGGCATCAAAGATGGATGCAGTGGTTCAGAAGCAGAAATTTCAGTGAATGTGAATATGTGGGATTCATCACTCACATTATAGAAGGAAATGTTTCTTCTCTTCATATCCAGGAAACCACAAGGGGTGATTCAGGTTTCAACCAGAGGGCAGTCTCAGGGATAATGATGGCACAGAAGCAGTTTTCATTTCTGAATGTTACAGTCCAGAATCCAAGTTCTTCAGACAGCTAGAACCTCCCTTTTTGATTAACAGGTTCTTTGCAAACAATCTGAGTCCACTTTTTGCTTTCTCCCACGTCATCTCCCAGTAATGATGGCTCCTGAGAGAAGCCCAGAACACTCAATGCATAGTTGAATCTCAGCATGCTTTTGCTGTTTCTGTTTGATATGCCTACTTTGAATACACTTCAGGTCATAAGAAATGATGATGAATTCATTGGCTTTGTCAACATCCATTGTCATATCCACTGAGGAGAGACTATAAGTAATTTATCAAATGAATGGAATACCGTTTGTGGCCTTCACTTCTATAAAAAGACCCAATATCTCTTTTTCTCTCCTCAGTTGTTTTAATTCTGCTCTTTCTTCACTTTATAGACTTTTTCTTGTGAAAACTTTCCCCACTCCATAACTAGGTCAAATTATCCAAGTTTGATTTGTAGGAGTACATGCATCTTATTGATCATATTTGTTATTATTTTTCCTTTAAGAAGTGTCATTTTAAAATTAAAGTACATCTTGTTCCTTTAACAGGTAAATTATATGTGGTCAGCAAAGGTGCCAATTTATTATCCATTTCAGTACAAGTCCTGCCACTAGGTGGATAATTAGTAATGTTTTAATGTATGTGTAATGAAGATATATGATATATGTGGTGGTAAATTTTTGAAATATGTAACTTTTTTTTTTCACAATGTGTTTATTTTTTCCTTCCCAAATTAGCCATTTGGCCACACCACTGAAGGAAATTAAGACTAGAGATGGAGGTTCTTTACTCTCTATAAAGGAACTATGCTTAGACTTGGACTCAGCAAGGGAGAAATTTGGCTACGGCAGACATTTAGACCCACAGCTCATCACTGATAGAGCCCAGAGTAGGTGGGAAGACATGGGCTAGGTAGGGCTTTCTGGGCCAGCAATCCTTCCAAATAATGGGTGTCTTGGAGGAAGCCAATTTGTGCTGGTGACCAACTCTGCCAGTGGCTCCTTAAAGCCTTGGGCAGAATGAATACATCAGTCATTAGAACAGATCACAATGTGATTCTCCTCAGCATTTAAGAGGAGCACCGATATGCAAATGTCAAAGTTTGGATAATTCCCATCTTTATGGAAACCAATGTCAATTACCCCTGAGTTCTTGGTGAGGAAGGGGGCAGAGACGATAGATTCCTTACCCTGGAATTCTGCATCCTTGGGTTCATCTGGAGAATCCCTCTCAGTTGGGGGTCCAGATCCTTAACTGTGGAAACCAGCCTCCCAATATTCCTATTAGAACTGATCTAATTCTCTTGAGAGATCTCAGAGCATTTGGGGCACGATACAATAACAGGTTTTATGGCAGCGGATCAATGCATTGGAAACACTGCGTGTATCCACATTTTAAGACTTTTGGTTTCTGAAAATAGGACAGGCAGATAGGACATCTGCTCACTTTTAGAGATTCCACAGCCATGACCACTATCTGGAGAAGAATATCACAAAGGAAAACAAATGCTGTTGTTCCCTGAAAGTCTTCCACACTTTACATTCAAATAGTTAAAGCACCTTACTTAAATGTCATTCCTATGCTAAGCAATGAGCACATAAACATAAAAGGCACAGAATGTAAGACAAGAGACATTTGAAATGTGAGTTGAAATGACAGGTTTGAATCCTCATTTGGCTTTGAGCTGAAGAGTGAGAAGTGTCCACACAAATCAAGGCCTCCAGGTCCCCTTTATCATCCAGCTGAAGAGCAGCACTGAGAAAGTTTAAAGAGTTGAGGGAGGTTCACAATACACAATGTCGTCCAATGGAAATAAAATGCAAATTACATGTGTAATTTTAAATTTTGTAGTAAGCACATAAGAAAAGGTTCTTAAAAGGTGATATTAATTTGGTAACACTTTTAGCCTAATATTTCCCAAGTATTATCATTTCTACTTGTGGCTCTAGCTCCACCACCTACACGTGGCCTGTGGCTACCACAGTAGAAATTACAGATATAGAACAACTCCATCACACAGATTTCTATTAGACACTGTGAAATTGGAATGATCAATTATTTTACTAATAATCTTGAATTGCTTAAGCTTCCATTTTCTCGAGGGAATTATAAGAAGAAAGAGTGGTTAACTGAAGCAGGCTGACATACCAATGTCCTTTGCAGTGCTGATAAAAACCCTTGCCCCAGCTTGGAGGGAAGAACTGTAACAGAGTTCAAGCTGACACCAACAAAGTCTGCTGATTTTCATTAAATGGTCACAATCTTACATCAACATCCTGCTTTCTAATTAAGGAACAAGGCCTCAAGAACACCCTGTGAAAACAGACACTGTAGACTCATAGTAACCATGAGTCATATCCACTTTATCCTTCTCCATTCCCTCCATATCTTCCCTTTGTTTCAAGCAACCATATAAGTTGCTCCCCCAGCTCACCCCTTCAAGCAGAAACCTCTTTGGTACTGCTTCTGCCTTAATGCAACTTAGCTCAATAAACTTTCCTATACCCTCTTGTTTTTTTTTTTTTTTTAAAAAGCCTACTTATTTTATTTTCAGCACAATACCTCTCTTTGGAGCAGGAGTTGAAAAACTGTGACCAATGGGTCAAAACCAGCCTGCCTCCTTTTTTTAAAGAATGCTGTTTTATTGGAACACAGCATATGCAGTTGTTTTTGTGTTGTCTATGGCTGCTTTCGAGCTAAATAACTGGAGTTTTATGACCCACAAAAACCACAAACAGTTTAGATTTTACCCTTACAGGAAAAGTTTATTGACCCCTATTCTAGAGTATCCCACAATTATACTTTTTTTTTCAAAGTTTTATCATTTATTAGTGAAGTTTAAAATAAGCAATGAAAAGTAAAACCTTCCATACAATTTTTGTTTGTTTGTTTCCATTTTTTGTTGAGTTTCAGTCTCCTCTGAACAGATGAAACATACCAGTCCTGGAGTAGAGTGGAACGGGGAGGCCACTGGGAGCAGAGCTAGGGTACAAGGAGGAGCAAGAGAGAAGAATGGCGGAGGAGCTCAGACAATGGGGTGCAGGAGGGTTCCTGCAATACCCACACGTGGTCCAAGGAATGTTCCAACTTTAACAACAACAAATATTCCAAAAGTGACTTTTTTTTCTTTTGAAAAGTTTATTTTAAAAACAAGAAGAGGACCAAGGGTGGTAAGGAGAAAATGAGTGGCATTATCCTGAAAGAGGCAGTTTCAGGGGTATAAAGATTTATATATATAAATCATTTTATAGGTTTTGTTTTGCTTTTATTTTTTGCAGAGATTTAGTTCTCACTATCTTCTAGGGCTGGCTCAACATGGAGGATACCAATTTTGAAGGAAAAAAAATACATGAAACACAGAATGAGCAAGAGCAGAACACAGAGCAAGACCCACTGGGACCACAATCTACACAGCTCTCTCTTTCTCTCTCCAAAAAAAACCAAAACAAGAAATAAAGACCTCAAACAGAACAAAAGGAAAAAAATAAAATAAAGATTTTCACAAAGAAGGGGTCCACATTCATTCGATTCATTGAGCCTTCAGAGAGGAAAGATATATGAATTGGTCATTACCAGGAGGAGAGCCAGTGGGAGACTAGAGAGGCCATGGAAAGGAGAGGCCAGAGCACCCCCAAGTGTGACAGAAGGCAAGGAAGCCCCTCTGCCAGGCTGCTTCTAGCTCAGACTTGAAGGATGTGTGTATGAACTGCATAGCAAGTGCTCCAGAGGACTCCCTGAAGTGGAAACTCTGGCTCCTTGAAGAAGGAGAAAGAATGGCACCACAGTGGGAAAGAGAGAAGCGGACTGCAAAGGAAGAAAGAAGCACGCTCAGGGATTGGAGGGGAGAAGGGAATGCCCTTTGTCCTCAGGAAGTCTGTTGGCTCCTGGCACAGCACAACACAAATGATTTCCACAGCTTTATGGTGCCCCCACAGCATCCCTATGAGGTAAGTTGTCATGCCCACTTCATAGATAAGCCCAGGTCACAGACGTGCACACCAGCCGAGGTGGCAGCTGGCAAGAGAGGAGCCTGAGTGGAGGGCAGCCTGGCGGAGGCCCCTGGTATGCACCCCTCATCCCAGCAGAGCCACTGCTGACCCCACACCAGGGCCGCTGGCAATACACATGGTCACTTGAACACAGGCGGAAATACAGTGGATTTAAAAATCAAAGAATAAAAAGAACACAGACTAAGAAAGTAATGCAGAGAGGGAAAAATACACATTATCCCCAAGTGGGCAGATTATTTTTTTTTAAGTAGTGGAAAAATTATTTTTTATTTCATTTTTATTATT
This sequence comes from Tolypeutes matacus, assembly GCA_026826555.1. Taxonomy (NCBI): domain Eukaryota; kingdom Metazoa; phylum Chordata; class Mammalia; order Cingulata; family Chlamyphoridae; genus Tolypeutes; species Tolypeutes matacus. Next base: position 1,582,156 of record JAKSZT010054129.1, read on the forward strand.
TAAATAAATTTTATTGATGCATATTAATAAAACATACAATCTTAAAAGAGCTCTATTGAAAAATATTAGAGGTTCAGTTTCCTTAATTTCTAGGATTTCAGTATTAATTCATATATAAATGCTAATGTCATATCAAAATAATATCCTCATTGATATTTATATTGATCTTATCATTCTTTTTAAAAAAAAATATATATATATATATATTTAAAGGTGCTTTAGCAGCCAAGACAGTGACCAACACTTGTGCTACTTGCTTAATCCCCCACCCCCAGGACTATCCGCCAGCTCACAAGTTCCACCTTTTATGTTTTTCATGCTCCCCCAACATCACCACAGCTACATAGGAGCAAGGGGGCGAGTGGAGAGGGCCTTTTCATTTAGACTCTGGACCGGTGCACAGGTCTCGGGACTTCTGGAGAGGTCTGGCCACACTGTCCATGCTGCAGGCATCAAGGATAAACCACACAGGGGAAGGGGTTTCCAGCCTTCCCCACAAAGAAAGGATGGATGGTAGCCACAGGTTGGAAGGAAAGCAGAGGAGGGTGGCAGTTCTCAATTGCCTGCTCCTGTCCCTGCTGTTTGGGTTGTGGGTGGCGGCTGCAGGCCGCCAGGATATGGAGTCTGTCTATTGTAAAATGCCTGCTGTCTGTAATATTCAGCCCAGGCAGCGCTATAGTCTGGCTGGGAGCCTGGGGGTGCTCCCAGTGCCCTCCAGTGGCCACTTGAGCCTACTTTTTGTAGTATTCCTCCCAGGCTTTCAAGTAGTCCTGCTGCGGGTGTGCTCTAGGTGGCTGGGGCGTCTGGCCAATTTTTGGTAACACTCTTCCCAGGCCTTGGTGTAGTCCGATTATCTTGAAGGCTGAGGTTGAAGGGGCTCGCCCTGAGTCGGCAGAGCTGAGCAGGGCGGACACAGGGCCAGGCACAGGGCCCCGAGGCTGCTGGAAGTGCCAATAGTGGCCAACCCAGGCTGTGTTGGAGTCCACTGGCACCGTGGCTACTTTATTTGGGTTGAGACGAGCAGGTGGTTGCTACTGGGAGTAGGTATTGCCCCAGTCTTGGTGTGAGTATTGATGAGGGGGGCTCTGGCATGAGAGGGATCCCCTGGTGGCCTCTGATAGAAAGGTTTGGGTTTGAAAGACCCTTTTGGGCCATCAGGGCCTGGTCCCCATGGATCTGGCCGGACTGGGCAGATACGACCCTTAATCTTCTCCTCGATGAGCTGCTTGGCATGTTTGATCTGCTGGGGCCAGCCCCGGATGGTGAACAATTTGAAGTTGCGGTCCCTGTTGGGGGAAGTTGCTGTGAAATCTCAATAAAAGCTCCAGTCTGCTGGTTTATGGCTTTCACGTTCTTGCCCCCTTGCCCGATGACTAACCCATACTTATGGGTGGGGATGGAAAATCATCTCCCAGCCGGGTGGGCCTCAATTGCTTAGGACTCTGCCCTGGCCACCTGTGGGGCATGCACGGGTCCCCTTGAGGGTGCAGAAGACCACTCCTGAGGTTTTGGAGGAGGTCACTGATAATCCGGGCTGCATGCGCACACCTGTCTGGGGACCCCATTATGTGAACCATCTTCTCAGGACCCGTCCCCATGTCTTTTTTAAACTGTAGGCACAGGTCAGCATCATTCTGGATCTTCTTGATCATCTCTCAACTCCAACCAATGACCACCCAGACAGAATGCCTGCGCACTGGCACATCAATGCCCCCACCAATCCATGATCGGGACTCATTCTGGTTCCCAGAGCGGCCTTGGTGGTTCTTCCGAAGGATATCCATCACCATCTCGCAAGCTTGTTGCACTTCATAAGGGTCCCCGATGATCTGAAGAGGTTTGTCCACATTTGTATTCTGGGAACCATCTTGAATTAAAATCATCTTCACTCCAGCCCATTTCTGCAGCTGCTTAAGTGTCTCCCCACATTTGCCAATGACCAGGCCAGCCTTCCCTGTGGGGATCTTAACCTCCTGCACTGTGCCATTCTGGCCCCCATTGGTGCTGCATAGAACTGTCCTGGAGCGCCGCCATGACCTGGGGAGACGACTTCGTGCAGCATCATCTTCGCTTTCTGCACAGATTCCGGGGTTCTGGTCAAGGACACATTGTGCTCAGGTAAGCCACGGCTCTCTGGAGAGATCTGTACTTTGCAGCTTCAGTTCTGCTGGATGTTGTTAATCTTTTCATCTCCTCTGACGTTGATTAGTCCCACTATGTCGTCAGGGAACTTGTACTCTTCTGTCATCCACTTCCTCGGGGAAGGACGGATGGATCCGAGTGTAGACCTGATTGAGGCTCCCTGGGCAGCCAGCTTCATGCTCTCAGGTTGGTCTCCGTTTTCCAGTGGTCTCTTTTGGCCTCCAAAACAAAAATCAGAAGTGCAATTATTTCCTGTTGTAGCGGCATGGCTTCGAATTTTGACCGCACTTTGGCGGGCATTCTGCACTGAATCTGCAAAGGCGTCCTTGCGAATCCCGAGGCCACCTCTACCAGACGGCTACGAGGGGCTTCAGGCTGACCCAGAGTCCGGGCTGCCACTGCCCGGGTGTTGGCGCCCCCGCCCTCGCTAGCTGGCGGCGGAGATGGGAGGAGGACCTCTGGTGCTTTGGTCTGACATGGTGCAGCCGGGCAGAGCCAGGTACAAAGGCTGAAACTAAGGAGGTGACCGCAGCGGTAGCAGCTCAACGAGGGAACAAGGTCTCTCCAGGATTATACTTTGATCTATGAAAATAATTAATTTATTACCTCAGCATGAATATTGAAAACCAATTCTGTGCCCACTTCTAACTTGGGATAAACTTCTATACATATAGCTTGGCATATAGTTGAAAACTCAAC
>JAKSZT010054129.1:1605559-1625916 GCA_026826555.1 Tolypeutes matacus
ACATGTGGTCTATCTTGGAGAAAGATCCAAGGGCACTTGAGAAGAATATATAACATAGTTAGTTGGATGCACTGTTCCATATATGTCTGTTAGGTCTAACTCATTTATCACATTGTTCATGTTCTCTATTTCCTTGTTGATCTTCTGTCTAGTTGTTCTATCTAATGATGTGAGTGGGGTGTTGAAGTATCCAGCGATTATTTTAGGGATGTCTATTTCTCCCTTCAGTTTTGCCAGAGTTTGTCTCATGTATTTTGGGGTACACTCATAGATATTTATGACTGTTATATATTCTTGGTGGATTGTACCTTTTGTTAATAAATAATGGCCTTCTGCATCTGTTATAACTTTATTTTTCATTTACAGTCTGTTTTGTCTGATATTAGTCTAGCTATCCCTGCTCTTTTCTGGTTACTATTTGTGTGGAATATCTTTTTCAGCCAGTTTGTATTCCTGGGTCTAAGGTGAGTTTCTTGTAAGCAGCATATGGATGGCTGATATTTTCTTTAATCCATTCTTTCAGCCTGTATCTTTTGATTGGGGAGTTTAATCCATTCACATTCAATGATATTACTGTAAATTCACTATTTACTTTCTTCATTTTATTCTTTTGTTTTCAAATGTCATATTTTATTTTTACCTGTTTTTTCACTCTTTTGGTTATCCTTTCTGGTATTCTGTCTTCTATAGTTTCTTTCAAGCCTGTCTCTCCTGTCTTTTTCTTTCAGGTTCTAAGGCTTTCTTTAATATTTCCTGCAAAGGTGGATTCTTTTTTGCAAACACTCTTAGTTACTGTTTTTTTGTGAATAATTTTACTCACCTTCATATTTGAAGGACAATTTTGCTGGATAAAGAATTCTCAGCTGTCTGATTTTATCTTTCAGTATCCTAAAGGTATCATAACACTGTCTTCTTGCCTCCATGGTTTCTGAAGAGAAATCTGTCCTGAGTCTTACTGGACGTCCCTTATACATGATGGTTCACTTCTTCCTTGTTGCTGTGAGAATTTTCTCTTTATCTTTGACATTTGACATTCTGAGTAGTATGTGTCTTGAAGTAGGTCTATTTATTCTGATTGGGGTATGGTGTGGTCTTGGACATTTAAGTTTATTTTTTTTTCATGAAAGTTGGGAAATTTTCAGCTATTATTTTCCTCAAATACTTTCTGCCCCTTTCACTTTCTCTTCTCCTTCTGAACTCCCACAGCATGTATGGTATTACATTTCATGTTATCATTCAACTCTCTGAGCCCCTGCTCATTTTTTCCCCAATCTTTACTCTTTCAGTTCTTTTCCTTCTTCAATTTTAGCTGTTCGGTCTTAAGTATAATTTATTGTTTCTTCTACCATTTTGACTCTGCTGTTTTATGCCTCAAATGTGTTTTTGATCTCAACTACAGTGTCTTTCATTACCATGAGCTCTGTTACTTTTCTGTTCAGGATTTCAAATTCTTCTTTGAGTTTGCTCAATGTCTCCTTGATGTTATTTATCTCTTTAACCATATTGTCTTTCAACTCATTAATTTGATTTTGGAAATTTGTGCTTTAGAGGACAGAAGAAGCCTTCCTAATTATTTTTAATTTTCTTGTGTGCACTTCCTTGTTCTGCCAGCAGATGGCATGCTTTGGCAGCTCTCAGTTCAATGCCTGGTCAGAGTGTATTTGTTTTAACACAGACTGGATCAATGTGATTGAGCTTCCTGTCTGGAGACTATGTGCCTTGTAAATCAAGCTTTCTCTGAGACAATTCTCCAGCATTCTCTGGAAGCCCCCTCCCTTTTCCCAGGTCAGAAATATTTCCAACTCCCTGAGGCCTCAACAATCAGTCTCTGTTAGTAGAGGAGGAGATTGGGAGCGCTGTATATCTTTAGCTCCGTGCAGACTCCAAGACAAACAATGGAACAGCCCTATCTGGACTGGAAGGGCACCTGGAACACAGCAGACCAAATTTGGGAGTCAAAATCTTAGTCAACCTTAAGCTGTGACCCTCTCTCTCCCCTTTTCTGGGCCGTCCTCAACAATTAGTCTCAGCTGGAAAAGAGGGAGATTGGGATGGCTGGGTTTCTCCAGTCCTTCACTGGCTACCAGGGCAAACCACTGTGTGGTCCCACCTAGCCTGGGAAGGCTCATGGGATACAGTAGACCAAATTTTGGGTTCAGAAACTGATTCCGCCTTAGGCTGTGTCCCTTTTTCTCACCTCCTGTGTTAATAGAACCCTGGATACTCCTTTGTCTGTATTCTCAGTTCAAGAGGCCCAAGAATTGTAAAGTGTCTTTAGTGTGGGTGGTGGTGACAGCAGCAGCAACTGCAGGCTTCAACTCACAGTTCTGTCCTCATGATTTCCCTCCTTTGTCCCTCTCTCTACTGTGTGGTGTCCAGCCTTCACCTTGTGTCCTAAACCATAGAAGATCTTTTTCTGGGCTGTTTCAGCCTGTCCTCTAGCTATTTTTTCTAGAAGAGAAGAGATTCCCATGTCTTACTATTCTACCTCCTTTCAGAATTTCCAGAATTAGTGATTTTGAAGACAGAATATCTGAACTGGAAAATACAGGAGAACAGAAAGAGAAGAGAATGCAAAATATGGAACAGGGTCACAGGGAATTGAAAGACAAAGCAAAATAAAAAAAAAATATGTATTATCAGCATCTCTGAAGGAGAAGAGAATGGAAAAGGGGCAGAAAGAATATTGAGGAAATAATGACTGAAAACGTCCCTAACCTCATGAAAGACAGAGATATCGATATCCAAGAAAGATTACACACCCCAAACAGAATAAACATGAACAGACCTACCCCAAGACACCTACAAATGACAAATATCAGAGATAAACAAGATTTTGAAAGCAGTAAGAGAAAAGCAAAGCATCACATAAAAGAGAAAGCTGTTAAAATTAAGTGTTGACCTCTTATCAGAAACCAGGTAGGAAAGAAGGAAGTAGTATGACTTATTTAAGTTATTGAAAGAGAAAAACTGTCAGCAAAGAATTCTGTATCTGGCAAAGCTATCCTTCAGAAATGAAGGGGCATTCCAAGTTTTCACAGAGAAAAGGTATCTGATATAATATGTTACCAAAAGACCAGTATTACGAGAGATATTAAAGGGAGAGCTGCAGCCTGAAAAGAAAAAAAAAACAAGGGTGAGAGACTTGGAGAAGAGTGTAGAAGTGAAGAATATTAGAAAGAATGAAAAGATAAACAATAGTATGAGATGACAACAGAAAGCCAAAGGTCAAAATGGATGGAGTAAGTAATGCCTTTATATTCATATATTGAATATTAATGGTTTAAACTCCCCAATCAAAAGACACAGACTGATAGAATGGATTAAAAATTATGAGCCATCTCTATATTGTCTACAAGAGACTCACCTCAGATGTAAGGACACAACCAGGTTAAATGTGAAGTGCTGGAAAAAAGATATTTCATGCCAACAGTAAACAAAAAAGAGCTGGAGTAGTGATACTAATATCAGACAAAGCAGGTATTAAATGCAAAACTATTATAAGGGATGAAGAAGGTCATTATATATTAATAAAAGGGGCAATTCACCAAGAAGAAATAACTATATCAATATTTGTGCACCTAACCTAGGTGCCCCAAGATACATGAAGCACACACTGGCAAAGCTGAAGGGAGAAATAGATGTATCTACAATAATAGTTGGAGATACCAATATGCCACTCCCAGTATTCGATAGAACATCTGGTCAGAGGATAAATAAAGAAAGGGAGAAATTAAATAATATGATATATGAACTAAATGTAACAGACATCTATACAACAATGCACCCCAAAACAGCATAATATACATTCTTTTCAAGTGGTCATGGATCCTTCTCCAAGATAGACTATATGTTGGGTAACAAGACAAGTCTCAATAAATTTTAAAAGATTGAAATCATACAAAACACTTTCTCTGATCATAACGGAATGAAGCTGAAAATGAATAATGGACAGAAAAAGGGAAAATTCATAAATATATGGAGATTAAACAACATACTCTTAAACAATTAGTGGTTCAAAGAAGAAATTGCAAGAAAATTCAGCAAAATCTTGAAATGAATAAAAAATAATAACACAACTGTAGCAGTTGGATATTGTTTGTGAATTCCAAAAATAGATATTGGATTATGTTTGTAAACTGGTCTGTCTCTCCGGGCATATTAGAATATATTGGATTCAGAGATTTCACTTTTTAAATGATTAAGGCTTTGATTTGGCCACATTAGTAGGATGTTGTGTACCTGACCCCTTGGTGGGTGGGGACTCAAGAGTAAAGATATGTCAAAGAACAAGAATTGAGAATTTTAATGCTGGAGTCCGGGAAGTAAGGATATAGAAGAGCAGATAGAAGGCATGATTAGACACAGCAGAGGCCCGAGGAAGAGAGAAGAGCCATTCACCTGATAGATGCTAGCTGGCCTTGTGGAGATAGCAGATCAGCTGAGCCTGGAGAAAGGCAAGCCCTGAGAAGAGAAGATCCTAGGAATCCTGAACCTTTGCAGACATCAACAGACATCTTGCTCCAATACATGGCAATAGACTTTAGTGAGGGAAGTAACTTATGCTTTATGGCTTGGTAACTGTAGACTTCTATATATCCTTTATAAAAGTCAACAGATTGCTGGTATTTTGCATCAGCACCCCTTCGGCTGACTAAAACAACAACATACCAAACCTATGGTACACTGCAAAGACAGTGCTGAGAGGGAAATTTATAGCCCTCAATGCTTACATTAAAAAAGAAGAAAGAGTTAAAATTGATGCTCTAACTGCACACCTGGAAAAACTAGAAAAATAACAGCAAAATAATCCCAAAACAAGCTGAAGGAAAAAAAATAGTAAAGATCCAAATAGAAATAAATGAAATTGAGAACAAAAGAACAATAGAGAGAATCAACAAAACCAAAAGTTGGTTCTTTGAGAAGAGCAACAAAATCAACAAACCCTTAGGCAGACTGACAAAGAGAAAAAGTGAGAAGACACAAATAAATAAAATCAGAAATGGGGGAGGGGAACATTACCACTGACCCCATAGAAATAAGAGAGATCATAAGAGGATAATATGAACAACTGTATGCCAAAAAAGCTAGAAAATGTAGATGAGATGGACAAATTCCTGGAAACACATGAACCTCCTACACTGACTTTATAAGAAATAGAAGACCTCAACCAACTAATCATAAGTGCAGAGATTGAAACAGTGATCAAAAACCTCCCAAAGATGAAAAGCCTGGGATGAGATGGCTTCACAGGTGAATTTTACCAATCATTCAAAGATGAACTCATACCAATCTTGCTCAAGCTCTTCCAAAAAATTGAACAGGAAAGAATGCAAGCAAACTCATTCTATGAAGCCAATATCACCCTAATACCAAAACCAGATGAAGATACTACAAAAATAGAAAATTACAGACATATCTCTAATGAATATACTTGCAAAAGTTCCCAACAAAATACTTGCAAACAGAATCTAAAAGCCCATTAAAAGAATTATACACCATGATCAACTGGGTTTTATCTCAGGTATTCAAGAGTGGTTCAACACAAGAAAATCAATTAATGTAATAAACCAAATGGATAAATTGAAGAAGAAAAATCACACGATCCTATCAATTGATACAGAAAAGGCGTTTGACAAAATACAGCACCATTTCTTGATAAAAAACACTCCAACAAATGAACTTGGAAACAGACAGCCATTTCCTTCCAAGTCAGGATTGGAAATGCAGTTATCCAAAAAGGATTTGTGAAAAGTCTTATTCTCTCATGGTTGGGACCTGTGGTGGTTAGGCTAATGTGTCAATTCGGCCAAGCAATTGTACCCAGTTGTTTGTTCAAGCAAGCACAAGGCTAATTATAACACAAGGACATTTATGGTCTTTAGTCATCAGTGAATTTACTGCATAGATGGCTGATTACATCTATTATCAACCACAGAGATTGCTATCAGTAATGAGTAACATTTTATCCAACCAGTTGTATGCCTTAGAAGGGGAAATAATTTCAGCATTCAGAGAGAAATTCCCAGCTAGTTTTGGACAGACAACATCTCCTGGAAACTCATCAAGGACCTACCTTGGACTTTCATCGGAGGTCTTGGTTTGCAGCCTGCCTGTAAAACCCCATGGTCACATGAGAGGCTCTTATAAAATATCATAATATTTACAGATATCTCTTGCTTATTCTGTTCCCTAGAGAACCCTGACTAATAGAGGAACCCTGTGAAATTCAGGCAAACCATTGAGCTTTTTGTGAAATCTGTATGAATGAAACCACAGTCAACCTGGACTAAAAGGGACAGAGGGGAGAGATGGAGGGAAAACTCTCTTCAAGAGGAAAACTGTGGAAGATGAATTCTGGACCAAGTGAATGAATTCTGGACCAATTAGGCCAAGAGAGTGACTCCAGCCATGTGAGTAGAAAGGGTGAGTTTGCCCCAGCATTTGAAGTGGGTTGGTCTTCTGCCCTGTTGCTCAGGGACAGTTCAGCCTCCCCAGGCTATATGGAGGATAGAGCACATTCCCAGGAAATTAGAGAGAGTTAGGTTACCATCACACTGTTCTGAGTGGTAAGGGTCTATGTGTTGGAGAATTAGAAGAATGAATGCCACCCCACTGCAATAAGGGTGTTGATACTGAGCTCCAGGGATTGTGGAAAGTGTGTCCATCATCACAATGTTCTAGGAGGGTGAATTCTAGAGCCTGACCACCACTTAGGAGCCTGCATGCATTTTCTTCACAATGCTATCCTTGCCTAAATTCAAGGCTGACTCATTTTTACACTGAAGTTGGGACAAAGGAAGAACATTTGATTCCATTTGCTGCTCTGACACTACATTGACAAAAGCTAAGAATAATATGCAGGGCTGGTGGAATGTAGAGATTATTACATCTGCAAAGACTGCTGGTGCCAACTTAACTTAGACAGCCCTTTTCAAAGTTATCTGGCCCTAGTTATTAAAATTTTAAATATGGATATATTCTAACCCAGCCATCCTATTCCTGGGTGTCATTCCTGAGTGTGTGAAGAGCAATAGAATATTAAGAGACACATATTATGTTCCCTGCAACACTGTTGAAATGTCAACAGAAAGGAATTACATCAAGTTAAAGCAGCAGTGAGAGGCTGAAACTGTAGTAACAGGCCTCCCTTCTGGAACATTATGCAGCCCAGTCAATGATCTGGACAGGTCACAGTGAAGAGTTCCATGGGATGGCAAGCTATAGAGATAGGTATATATAGTATTATCCCCTCACCCTTTTGTGTTAAAAACAGTCTTGCTAAGCATGCTTAGGAAGGTTGCAGAAGTTGTGGAAGGACAGTCAAAGAGATCAATATATGGGATACCTGGATTTGGTTTTTTAAACCAACTTATCAAAATGAAAAGTCGCTCGTGGTTTAACATGAATTAAAAACACTGTAAAAGTCTCTTTTCTGTATTATGACAAATAGAAAAGTGACTTCACACGACAGTAGCAGGGGCTGGGCACTGGGAATGGTAGAATGATGTTAGCTCAGATACTTTGGGAGAGGGACATTGGGCCAATAATCAGGAAAACCCTGGGAGGAACCCTGGGAAGTTGCCAGGCTGGGGTCTGGAAAGCCTTTCTTCACTGTGATTGTACCATGGGTATACAGACTACTCTGCACCCACTCTCATATCTGGCCTTCACAAGCCCTTGTTGGCACTATAGTGCATCATGTCCTTGCATGGTGGTGGTATAGGTGACTCCTTTGTCCACATCCTCATAAATTTGCTGGGTGAAGCTCTGCAAAGACTGCCCAGCAGCCATGCAAGGATGTTTCAAGGCCCTGCCTGTCCATCTCCTCAGGGGGAGGTCTCACATGTTGTGCATATCCCCAGATTAGAAACATTACTTTATCTGCACATACATGCAGCCAATGAGGAAAGGAGATGACAGTTGTGGATTAACATCTGGGCCAAAGTGTACCATCCCAGCATGACTTTTCTGCCCTGCCAGCCATTATGTTGATATGAACATTATAGGCCCAGCAGGACCACATCCCACAAAAACCTTCCCTTACTGATCTTTTTTCCTCCACACATGCATGCTGTGAGTGGGAATTGATGTGAGGCTGCCCAGACAAGATCACAAGTATTCTCTTGGTCTTCACTCCTCTGTCCTGTATCAGCCTATATTTCTTTTGGGTGTCTCCTGCTAAATGGTCAAAGTCTTCTGGGGTGAGGGTTTAGGTAAAATCTGCAGAATTGGAAAAGACTCTCACTACAGGTTTTACTGAGGCAAGAGCCTTGGGAAGTAGGCAAACAAGAAAACATCTTGTTCCCTGAGCCTCTATGCTCAAGTGAACTAGGTAGGAAGCTGTCTCTAGAATGTGAGTGCCTGGTTACCAGGGTTCCAATTTCTGTTGTTATATCTCCAAGGAAGTGAGGTCATTTTCTGAGGTCTCTTTACCTGTATCCCTCACCTTGGATAAAAGTTGATCGAAGACCCCCTGAGCTGCTGAATAGCCAAACTCCTCTCCCATGTCATTTATTTAACTCAACAGCTACACCAACTCAGTCATCCCTCAAGGCCCCAGGAAGGACATTCATGACCCTAGTATTGAGGTAGAGTTGGCCTCAGATATGGATCCTTCTTCTACTGGTCTGTGACCCTGAAAATCCATTGTGTCTCTTGGACTTCCCCAGTCTCCCTACCTGAACCATGATGATCATTCTAACATGTACTTCCTAGGTACTTTATCAGATGTATAAGCAATAGTCTCTATAAAATTTGTGGGATAGTAACACAGGTACCTAATACATGAACTTAGTAGTGGAAGAATTACAAGAAGGAATGGGAGGCAACATAAACAGAATTGGTTTATGTTGATGTGAACTTGGGAAAGTAATTTCCCCTTTTGGAATCATTTTGTAGCCCACACCGTGATGGTCTTGAAATTCAGATATCATCATCTTCTGGCAAAAAACAAACAAACACTTGAATGGTTACCAATTATATTTAGATTCAGATTAAGTGCTTTATTTTAGTTTATGTGATGGGCAGACTGTAAATAGCTTCCAAGAATCTCTGGCTCCTAGTATACGCACCCTTGATTAATTTCTGTCTCTTGGGTTTGAAATGGAATTAGTGACTCTCTTCTAATCAAAAGAATATTGACAAAGAGATGATATATCACTTCCAATATTTATAAATAAAGTTCTATGGTTTATATCCTGCTACTTCTTTCTTTTGTTCTTTATGTATATATGTGTGTCTGCCTCTATCTATCTATCTATCTATCTATCTATCTATCTATCTATCTCTTACTCTCTCTCCCTTTTTATTATCCCTCACTCTGGAAAGCAAGCTGTGATGTTATAGGATAACTTGTGCAGAAGCCCATATGGTGAAAAGCAGAGGGAGGACCTGAAGAACAGAAAGGGACATAGAACCTCAATCCAAACTGAATCTTACCAATAACATATAATGTCTTTGGTCACAGATACTTCCCCAGCTGAATCTCACTTGAGACCACAGCCTCAGCCTTTGGACGGGGTGACAAATGTTGCTAGGTATCTCTAGTTTAAGTGAGCTGGTCCAGGATTGGCTCTGGATTTGGCAAAAAGTAGATTTTGGAGGATGGCCAAGAACAAAAGTGGGGCTACAGGCCATGGTGGGGTCACATTCCAAACTGTTCTGTTTAGAGGTCTTAGACAGTTTGTGAGATGTGAATTGGAAGGCAGGAGGCATAAGACAGTCAGCTGGGAAAGGGCAGTGGTCAGTTAAACTGAAGACTGATGAGGCCTTGGGTGCCCTAAAAATCTAAAGGGGAGGAGGTGACAAGATGGCATCAGTTTAAGTGGGCACTCACCATCTCTCTCGCAATAGACAGCTCAGTTGGGACAAGATCCTCCATGAGTGAGCTGTTCTGGGAGTCCACAGAGCAGGAACCTATGATCATCAGTCTGGAGGGAGCTGGACAGGAAGACAGATTGCTCAAGATAAAACCATGAGTTTTTAGCCCCATGGTTGGAAACGACAGAAGGCTAAGCCCCACCCTCAGGGCAAAGGACCAGGGCGAGCCCTGACTCCAGCTATCCACCCAATGAGAGAGAGCTTTCTCTGAGCATGGGAGAGTTCTGTAAAAGGGCAGAGAGGGGTTTCCTTTCTCTGGGTTTGTTTGCCGGGACCCCATTTGAGCTTTGGGGAACATATCATCCTGCTCAAGGTGGCACTGCACATAGGGGAGAGGCAAATCTGCTGAGGATGCCTGATTTACCTAACCACCCTGGGATACAGAAACTTGGCCTGTGAGAGGGCAGAGTCAGGCAACTGACTAGTTCCATGCTGAAAACTATCAAAATTTCAACTTCCCTAAGAGAGCCAGACAGTAGGAAGTGCTTAATAAGTTTCCAAGAGCCTATTTAGAGTCCCCTGGGAGGAGAAGGTGGTCTAGAAGAGGGTTTAGAATCCTTTATGGGTAGTGAATTTATTCACCTGGGTCCCATTTGAATTTCAAAAGGGAACTCAACCTTTCTAGGAAAGGGGAAGGAAGATCTGCTCACAGAGCCTGTTGAATCATGCTGCCCTAGGATAGTCAAACCTGCCCAAGGGAAAGAGACTGGGTAGTTATCTGAAGAGCTAACTGACCCAAAGAGAAAGTTTAGCTCAGTGGAGGAGTTTCTGCCTTGAATATATGAGGTCCTATTTTGATACCTTTCTCCTCTTAGAGTAGTGATCCACCGGGATCTAAAACATCCACCTGATACTTTAGGGCAGGGAAAACATAGACATTATTTTTTGTTTTAGCTTCTCTTGGGTCATTTGTTTTTCCTGAACAAAGGTTACTTAAAAAAAAAAATTAACTTAGTTTACTCACTAAAACTTGCTTCAAAATCTGCAGAGAAAAAAAACAATGAGAAGATGGTGTTAGTGAGGGGGGCACACACTGCAATCTCCCAGAGCAAGGTGGATTGTGGACAGGGTCCTGCCCGGGGGTCTGTGCTGTGCATGTGTGGAATGAGAAGCTTGGGACATCTACCTGTGTGGATCAACGGCGTGGACAGAACGGTAGAGATTCGTGAGTTTTAAGCCTGCCGGTGGTGGTTGGCACAGAAGGCTGATCCCCGCGGTTAGGGAGAAAAAAAATAAAACAGCCAGTTGGAGCCATGAGCAGGGCTCAGCAAACAGGAGTCAGGGCCTCTCTGAGCGAGAGAGATTTATTTTCTGGGGATTTTGGCTGGCTGGATCCCCTTGGTCCTTGGGTGAACAGAACAGCCGGAGTGAATCGGCACCCAGTGGAGGGGAGGGGTGATTCTGTTCACGGAGGTAGTTGATTTGCCTAGCTGCCCAGGGATAAGCCCTGGACCGCCATGGAGCCAGGAAGAGGGGACACTCTTCAAAAGAGGGAGGGTTCTGTTGGAGGACAGGGAAGGGAATTTTTTTTTTTTTTTGCCAAAGATCTGGCTGCCTGGACCGCCCCATAACTTTGGGGAACAGATAAGCCTACCTGAAGCAGCATCAATCTGAGAGGAGAGGCGGATCTGCAGAGACAAACTGATTTACATAGCAACACGGTGACACTGGTGCTTGGCTCCAGAAAGGGTGGAGTCAGCCATCTTTAACACTCTGCACTGACTAACATCAGAATTACAGATACCCTGGGGAGTCCAGGAAGTGGGGCGTGCTTGATTAATTTCCAGAGGGTACCCTCCGTAAGGGGGTTGGTCTAGAGAAGGAATGATTTTGTGTCCTGTATTTTGCCAAAAAAAAAAAAAAAAGTGAGACGGTCACTTCAATAAATGAAAAATAAATTCTTTTTAATTTAGTTTAATAGCTAAAAGCTGTTTCAGGACCTGTATATAGACACTGCAGGGAAATTGATTGATAAATACAAGCAGGCAGAGAGGATCCATGTGGACCCGAGGGGAATCATTGACCTTCCTTAGGTCTGTTTGCTTGCCTCAGTAGCTCTTTGTATTTCTCTGTTTATTTCTGGTCTCTTGCTTTTCTTTCCTCTTTCCTTCCCCCTTTATTTTTCTTTCATTTTTTAAAATTAGGTACTCCTAGCTTGTTGCTTCTTTGTTGTGCTTCATATTCAGTAATTTCCCACTCGCTCTCTATAATGATTTTGTATTCCAAACTATGGCTTATCCTTCCTTCATCTTTCTGCCTTCTGCTTTCTATTGTGGCTCTTAGATACACCATTTTTTCATAGGCCCACAATTTAAGGGTGTTAATTTCTATTCCATCTTTTTTGTTTTCTTCTTTTTTTAAATTAGTATTAACTTTTTCCTTTCAGCCCTTTCTTTACTATTTCTCTCCCTCATCATAATTCTAGCCTTCTAAATCACTATATATATATTCCTCCATTTGTTTTCCCAGTCCATTATAGGAACTCCACTTTTTTTTCCTATTATTCTACACTGCCTACACAAGTTAAATATTCATCTCATTAAGTCCCATGAGGCCCCTCTTCTAACTTTTATCAATATTACTATTGTCCTTCTGCCTTCCTTGCATCTTTTGATTCCTCTGGCCCTAATCTTTTGCCTTCAAGGGAACATAGAAAGAAGCAAGGAAATAAAATAAGAAGAATAAATGCCAAAGAGAAAACTTAACTCACATGCAGAACCACCAGCTAAATAAAAATCTAGGGCTTAGAGAAAAGCTAATCAACTGAACAAACCCTTCAAGATAATATGATGACCAGAGGGCAACAAAAAAATACAAATGACTCTGAGAAAAAGGAAAACATGTACCAGTCCAATGAACAAATTGAAAACTAGGAAGTGATGCAGAACATCAAACAACTAAGCAAAGATATCCAAACAAATATCATGGACCTACTTAAAGAAGTGAAGGAAGAGATTAAGGATATAAAGAAGACACTGGGAGAACATACTGAAGAAATTGAAAATATGCCTAAAAAGGTAATGGATATGATGGTGAACAATGGCACAATCCAAGAAACCAAAGAGATTCTGGATTCACATAACAGCAGATTTGAACAGGCAGAGGAAAGAATTAGTGATATGGAAGACAATACAACTGAAGTCAATGAGATAGTAGAACAGATAGAAAAAAAAAGATAGAAAAAATCCAGCATGGACTCAGGGAATTAACTGATAACACAAAATGCACAAACATACGAATTATGGGCATCCCAGAAGGAGAAGAGAAGGGAAAGGGAAAAGAAGGAGTGTTGAAGGAAATAATGGCTGAAAATTTCCCAATCCTATTGAGAGAGATGTGCAATCCAGGAAGCACAGTGCACCCCAAAGAGTATAAATCCCAGCAGGCCAACTCCAAGACATATACTTGTCAAAATATCCAATGCTCAAGACAAAGAGAAAATATTCAAGGCAGCAAGAGAAAAGAGAACCATCACATACAAGGGAAGCACAATAAGATTAAGTGCTTATTTCTCAGCTGAAACCATGGAGGCAAGAAGACAGTGGCATGACATAGTCAAAATAGTAAAAGAAAAAAACTTCCAGCCATGAATCCTTTATCCAGCAAAACTGGCATTCAAAAATGATGGAGAGTTCAAAATATACACAGATAAACAGAAATTAAGAGGGTGTGTCAATAAGAAACCAGCACTTCAAGAAATACTAAAGGAATCTCTACAAGTTGAAAGAAAAAAACAGGGGAGGGAGAGTTGGAGGAGAGTTTAAAAAAAACTGAAAAGACAAAAAAAGAGAAACAAAACAACATATGATATACATTAGCCCAAAGAAATAATGGCTGAAGTAAGAAATACATTACAAGTAATAACACTGAATGTTAATGGATTAAATTCACCAACCAAGAGACACAGATTGGCAGAATGGATAGGAAAATATGATCCATTTATATGCTGTCTACAAGAAACCCACCTTCTACCGAGGGATACAAGGAGGCTGAAAGTGAATGGCTTGAAAATAATTTTACAAGTAACAATAGCCAAAAAAGGGCATGAGTAGCTACTCTAATATCAGACATAATAGACTTTAAATGCAAAATTATTGTAAGAGACAAAGAAGGACACTACATATTAGTAAAAGGAGTAATCTCTTAAGAAGAGATTTACGCACCTAATCGGGGTGCCTCAAAATACATGCAGCAAATTCTGGAGAAACTAATAGGAGAAATAGATGCCTCTACAATTATAGCAGGGGACTTCAACCCAACACTATCATCATAAGATAGAACATTTATATGGAGAATCAATAAAGAAACAAAGGCAATGAACAATACCTTAGAAGACCTGTACTTAGTAGACATATACAGAACACTACACCCAAATACAGCAAGATTTACATTCTTCTCAAGTACACAGGGAACATACTCCAAATTGACCACATGCTAAGCCACAGAACAACTCTCAATGAATTCAGAAATATTGAGATTATACAAAGTAATTTCTCTGACCACAACAGAATGAAATTGGAAGTCACTAAGGGCCAGAGAAACAGGTTAGGCACAAGGAAATGGAAGTTAAACAACACACTCTTAGACAAACAGTGGAACAAAGAAGAAATCTCAAAATAAATCAGTAACTACCTTGAAACTAATGAAAACAACAACACAACATATGAAAACCTATGGAATGAAGCGAAAGTAGTCCTGAGAGGAAAGTACATAGCCAAAAATTCATATATTAAAAAAGAAGAAAAAGCTAAAATAGAAGACCTAACTGCACACTTGGAGTAATTGGAAAAACAACAACAAACTAAAACAAAAGCAAGTAGAAAGAAAGAAATAACAAAGATTAGAGCAGAACTAAATGAAATAGAGAATAAGAAAGCACTAGAACCAATAAACAAAAACAAAAGCTGGTTCTTCGATAATATCAAAAAAATTGCCAAACCCTTAGCCAGACTAACAAAGAAAAAGAGAGAACAGATGCAAATACATAAAATAAGGAATGAGTAAGGGGATATCAATAGTGACCCCACAGAAATAAAGAGTATCATAAGAGGATACTTTGAAAAATTATATGCCAACAAAAATGATAATTTTGAGGAAATGGACAAGTTTCTAGAAACCCACAAACACCCTACTTTGATAAAAGAAAAATAGATGAACTCAACAGTCCAATTACAAGTAAAGAGATAGACTCAGTCATCAAAAACCTCACAACTAAGAAGAGCCCAGGACCAGATGGCTTCACAACTGAATATTTCCAAACATTCCAGAAAGAGCTAACTCCAATTCTACTTAAGCTCTTCCAAAAAATAGAAGTAGAAGGAATATTGCCTAACTCATTCTATGATGCCAACATTACCCAAATACAAAAACCAAATAAAGATTCCACAAGAAAGGAAAATTACAGACCAATTTCTCTAATGAACCTAGATGCTAAAATCCTCAACAAAATAATTGCTAATTGCATTCAACAACATATCTAAAGGATTATACACTGTGACCAGGTGGGTTTCATGCCAGGTATGCAAGGATGGTTCAATATAAGAAAATCAATCAATGTAATACACCACATAAACAGATTGAAAGAAAAAAATCACATGATCATCTCTATAGATGCAGAAAAAGCATTTGACAAAATGCAGCACACTTTCCTCATAAAAACATTGCAAAAGATAGGAATAGATGGAAACTTTCTTAATATGTTAAAAGGCATATATTAAAAACCCAAAGCTAACATCATTTTCAAAGGTGAAATCCTAAAAGCCTTTCCTCTGAGATCTGGAATTAGACAAGGATGCCCACTATCACCACTCCAATTTAACATCGTCTTAGAATAATTGCGCGAGCATGGAGACAAGAAAAGGACATAAAAGGCATCCAGATTGGAAAAGAAGAAGTAAAAATTTCATTATTTGCAGATTACATGACCCTATACATAGAAAGCCCTGAGAAATCTAAAACAAGGCTTCTACAACTTATAAAGGAGTTCAGTAATGTTGCAGGCTATAAGATCAATGCTCAAAAATCAGTAGCATTTCTATACACCAATAATGAGCAAACTGAGGAGGAAATCAGGAAAAAATACCATTTACAATAATAACTAATAGAATGATATACCTAGGAATGAATTTAACTAAATATGTAAAGGACTTATATACAGAAAACTATACAACACTGTTAAAGGAAATCAAAGAAGACTTAAATAAATGGAAAAATATTCCCTGTACATGTATAGGAAGGCTAACCATCATCAAGAAGTCTATCCTACCCAAACTAATCTACAGATTTAATGCAATCCCAATAAAAGTCAACACTGTATTTTTTAAGGAACTGGAAAAACTAATCACAAAATATATTTGGAGAGGCTAGAGGCCCCGAATTGCCAATGACATATTGAAAAACAAAAATGAAGTTGGAGGTATCACACTAGTTGACTTTAAAATATGCTACAAAGCTACAGTGATCATAACTGCGTGGTATTGGCACAATGTTATTCCCACTGACCAATGGAACCGAATTGAGAGTTCTGATATAGATCCTCATATATACAGTTATCTGATATTTGACAAGGCCATGAGTCCTACTCAGTTGGGAGAGAATGGCCTCTTTAACAATTGGTGGTTTTTGAACTGGATATCCATATCCAAAAGAATGAGAGAAGAATACCATCTCACACCTTTTACATAAATCAACTCAAGATGGATCAAAGATCTAAATATAAGAGCCAAAACCATAAAGACCTTGGAATATAATGTAGGGAAGCATCCACAGGACCTTGTAATAGGAAATGGTTTCATGAACTTCACAGCCAAAGCATGAGCAGCAAGAGAAAAAATAGATAAATGGGAACTCATCAAAATTAAAAACTTCTGCACCTCAAAGGATGTTATTAAGAAAATAATAAGGCAGCCTACTCAATGGGAGAAAATATTTGGCAACAGTATATCTGATAGGAGCCTAATATTCTGCATATATAAAGAAATTCTACACCTTGAAAATAAAAAGACAAACAACCCATTTAAAAAATGGGCAAGTGACCTGAAAAGACACTTCTCCAAGGAAGAAATACAAATGGCTAAAAAGCACATGAAAAAATGCTCAACATCTCTTGCTATCAGGGAAATGCAAATCAAAATTACAATGAGATACCATGTTACACCCATCATAAAGGCAGCTATTAAAAAAAAGAGACACCAAATTTTGGAGAGGATGTGCAGGAATAGGAACACTCATCCACTGCTGGTGGGACTGCGGTATGGTCCAGCCACTGTGGAGGACAGTTTGGCGGTTCCTCAGTAAACTAAAAATAGATTTTCCATATTATCCAGCAATTCCACTGCTGGGTATATACCCAGAAGAACTGAAAGCAAAGACACAAACAGATATATGCACACCACTGTTCATAGCAGCATTGTTCACCATTGCCAAAAGTTGGAATCAGCCCCGGTGCCCATCAACAGATGAATGGATAAGCAAAATGTGGTACATACATACAATGGAATATTACTCAGCTGTAAGAAGGAATAAAGTGCTAACACATGGAATAACGTGGATGAATCTTGAAGAACTTATGTTGAGTGAAGCAAGCCAGGCACTGAAGGATGAACAGTATATGGCCTCACTGATTTGAACTGAGGAATGTGAGCAGTCTCTGAGAAGCCTAGTCTGAAAGATAGGTTAACAAGTGAGAGAAAGAAAAGAACAGGCTTTGAACCATCACACATATGGACATAATCTATGGTAAATGAATAGACTATAGTTGCATATTGAAGGATATGACAGATAGGTAGTGATATTACTGGGTTTGGTGGTGCAGTATTGACAGGTGGGTAGATTAGGAAGGGCAAGGTCAAATTCCCAGGGCATGTAACTATGAATCTTGACATTCCATTAGTCAAGACAGGGGAGTGTCATATCCCCCAGGGCGGTGGGGAGGAAGGAACAGTTAAGACCTAATGGGGTATTTAGTGGTCATGGGAAAGATTTTCATTACCTCACAGTAATGGACACAGGACATGGTAAATATCATCAAAACTTATTAAACTATATTGTCTAAATTGTAAACTATACTGTAAACCATTGACAATGATTAGTTGCTATATTTTGCTATCTGTATAACAGTTATAACAATGCTAACATAAACAAAGGGGGGAGGGTTAATATGGGAAGGGGTTGTGGTTTGGTATCTGGGAGTCTCTTGTATTCCGTGTGTGACTTTGCTGTGACCTAAAACTTCTTTGAAAATTAAATGAATATTTGGGAGACACTGGGGATTGAGAAGAGGAAGGTGTCATGGCACACCGCATATCCGATAACACATTGATAAAAGGAATAAAAGAATATATATATATATTTTAAAGGCATTTCTTTGACTTTTTTTCCCCATTTTTTTGAATGTCCCAATCTACTAATTATATTCTGTTTTGTTTTGTTTTTTGTTTGATTGTTTGTTTTTCTTTTTGTTTTTTTTTTTTTCCCACAGATTCCATATGTTTGACTCTTGCATGTAAGATTTTCATTTCATTGTAGGAGTATTCAATTACTCTTTTACATAAGGCAGACCAATGAATGAGATTGTTGGGACTTACAAGTCCTCATTTACGTGGCTGGGGAAGAAGGGGGGAAGCCCAGCCTTAATAAAGCAGCCTGGTTTTGTCCTAGCCCCAGCAGGCGTGACTTGTACCACTTGGAGGAACACATCCGCGCTTGAATATGTACTTTTGCTTTACATTAAATCCTCTTGCTACTAAAAGAAAAAAAAAAAGATTTTCATTGTTGTTTCTTTTTCCTATTAAGGGTATTTGAATATTTTGTGGGCTACATGTTCATGGAAGATTTAGATCACAGAAGGGTTACAATGGGTACTGCAGGTGATTATTGGTGTGGGGTGTCTGGTAGGGGGGATTCATGGGAGTAAGTTCATCTGAATATACATGAAAGATATACAAAATTGTTCAAAAGATGAAAGGATGGGGTATGGTCACGGTGGGTGGACAATCACTCAATAAATGAGGGAATCTGAATTCCCAGCCTGGATAGCTCTGTCACATTCTCCAAGGGATCAGCAACAGTCCTCTGTGTGCAGGGACAGTGTCTGTCAAAAGAGGATAGCCCACTGATGAGTTCTTTTTATTGATGACTACCCTTATGAGTTTTTGCTCTTGTAACTAAAACTTAGCTTACTGTTATGGGGTGCCTATGGGTTGCCACCTGAGAGCCTCCTTGTTGCTCAAATGTGGCCTATCTCTAAGCCAAACTCAGCATATGAATGCATTACCTTCTCCCCAACATGGGACATGACTCCCGGGAATGAGCCTCCCTGACAACGAGGGATTAATACCAAGTACCAACTGGCAACACAACTGGAAAAATACCTTGAATAAAAGGGGGAAAAGATAAAGACAAATGAGTTCAAGTGGCTGAGCGACTTCAAAGAGAGTCGGGAGGTCATTCCAGAGGTAACTCCTACGCACACCTCAGTAGGAGCTCATAGAACATCTAAATGCCTATCACCCCACACAGAGGGGTTTCTGAGAGCTCTGGAGACACCCAGGTCCTATATAAGTGGGGATAGACTCAGAGACTGATGCCTTATCAGTTGGCTCTATTTTGGAATTTGTGCTCCTGAGAGTGACAGAATTGGACTCAAATAAGTCCTCCCTGCACATGGTTCATCAGTCCCTTCCATTCAAACCAATATGTGATGCTGGAGTTTTTAGGTATACTTCCCAAGACTGGAGCCTCTGGCCTCCCTATGTACCAGGTGTGCCTGGAAGCTCAGTGGAGCTGTAACTCCTACCCTACAGCTCAATGGACTCATCCAAGTCACCTGGTGAGGAGATGATGATGGGGAATGGCCATCCCAGGGAATGGAGAGGGTCTGTATCTGCAGGCAGGATCATCCCACCCACCATTTCCATGGGATATAAGCCCTCTCTCACTTGGAGGTGGAGTGGACATCACCATCCCAGTCCCCTCAGGATTGGGGGAAGAACTATGGACTAGAGTGGACTTAATGGTATTCTGTTGTACACATATGGTGATTCTAGCAATGGAAGAAATTATAACAGTGGGGTGGAGCTGGTGGCTACTGGACACATTCAGAGCAGCAATGGGATATGCAGTTGAAATACAGGGGCTTCTTTGGTATTTGGAGGTTGTCCTGAGTGCCCTTGTGACAACGAATGTAGACCATTTTAAATCAGCACACAACATTCAGAACTGTGTGGGAGAGAGTGTGATCTATGATGTGAACTGTGGTCAGTGGTTGATGGCAAGGCCCCAGGATGTGTAATTCCATTGAGGGTGATAGGCCACACTTGTGGGAGATGTATGTGTGGGATGTGGTGTGACGTGTGTGCGGTGGGGAACATGGGAATCCCTGTAGGTTCCGTGTAATGTTTAGGTAAGTTAAGCACCTCTTAAAATTATATATACATACATATATATATATATATATATATATATATATATATATA